>MU226176.1:3647934-3692191 GCA_018584345.1 Thuja plicata | reverse complement strand
ACCCAATAATTCATGAGCTCCTTCATACATTATGGAACCTTCATTTTATCTCTTTGAATTTTGCAACAATAGCTCCAAACATGAGTAGAATGGTAACAATAAACTTCTAACAAGTCACAATATACCTGAACTATGAACATCATAAAAAGTATGGATTCTCCTTGATTGAATACACTTTCAATAAAGAAAGAAAGTCTCTCTACTGCTCTAACTAATCCTAAGGAAGACTCCAGCATATTAGAACTCAATAAACCACCAATGGTTGTCAAAGATTTGCACTCAATTGGACTCACTAAACCACCTATTTGACCTAGAAGTGATCGGAGGTAGGAGATTTAAGAAACCCTTGGATTAAGGGTTTAAAAGTGCTAAATTTGGGGATTTTGGGGTTCTTGGTGGACTGAGCCCTATTCCTTTAAGGTTTGTTCATTTTTAGACATTATTAAAGACTCGTGAAGGTTTGGAGTCTTTGGAGTGCAAGGAGTCTATGGTTTCTTTGTTATTTGTGGTCTTTTTAAGCACTTCTGAAGCCATAGTGTGTATACAGTCACACCTGGTCTAAAAGAGTCCATAGAAAATTGACTGTAGAAAGCCGACTGCCCTAGCTTTAATGTTAAAAATGTGCCAGAAAATACCAAATACATGATGCCCTAGCACATTGCTCACGGGCCCTAAGTAGGTAACCAATAAAATAATGCCAAACAAATGCAGAGTAAGGAAATCCTTACAAGCGGTCCTCCTTTTACACCAAATCATAGTGGCAACAACTCGTAGGTAGGCAGTCCTCCTTTTACACAAAACCACAGTGGCAACCCTCGCAGGCAGGTAGTCCTCCTTTTACTCTCACCAAATAAAACTTCAACCAATCGCAGGCTTCAGCTCCTTCGTGCTCCCAACTTAAAACCAAACAATGAAATGAGATGTGAAATCTTTTTTAGGCTCCAGCTCCTTCGCGCTCCCAACTTAAAACCAAACAATGAAATGAGAAGCTAAAGATTTTTTCTTTTTAAATTTATGCCCGTGTTGGTCAAAATTTTGACCTACATGGTATTGGTCAAAATTTTGACTAACACGAGCATGGATTAAAAAAAAAAAAATTCCTTCTATAATCCGACCAACCTAAATCTTTTTAATTGATGGTCGAGTTTTTTGGTAGAAAAATGAGGTCAAATGTAGTAGTGAATGATGACAGTTATGTTCTTAAAAGAAAAATTAGAAGCATTCAAGATGTTTAAATGGTTTAAAGCTATGGTAGAAAAACAAAGTGGTAAGGAATTGAAATGCTTAAGATTAGATAGAGGAGGAGAATTTGTTTCTGATGAATTCACTAACTTTTGCAATGAGCATGGAATTAAAAGACAGGCTTCTGCACCAAGAACACCATAGTAAAATGGGATTGCTGAAAGGAGAAATAGATCCATTGTTAATTGTGCATGAACACTGATGATTGAGAAAAGCATCACTCAAACATTCTAGAGGGAAGTTGTCAGTACTTTTGTCTACACATTGAACAAAGTAAAATTGAATAAAGACACCAAGAAGACACCCTATGAGCTATGGTATGGTTACACACCCAATGTAAGTTACTTCAGAATTTTTGGTAGTCAATGTTATATTTTGAAGATGATAGAAATGGAAAGCTTGACTCCAAAAGTGATGTAGGTATCTTTCTAGGGTATTCCACCAAGAGAAAGGCTTATAAATGTCTTAACAAGTCCTCTAACAAGATCATTGAAATTGAAAATGTCAGAATAGATGAATATGCAGAGAAAAATGATGAGGAAAGCAGAAAACAACCAGAAGACTACAATAGGTTTGTTTACACTAAAGAACCTGACAATCTACCTAAGCAATAGTGTATCTCTCCCGAGCAATAGAACATTGCACCCGAGCATCAAGTTGCAATTACCAAAAATTAGGAAATTCTTCAAAATGATGTTTCAAGTGATGGAGATCAGAATGAAGGTCAAGATGATGATCGGCATGATGAAGATAGAGCTGAATCGAAACTTGCCAATTATTTAAGAATAAATCATCCACATAATCAAATCATAGGAGACAAAAAGGTTGCAATGAGAAGAAGAAGAAGTAAGTCACTAAACACTAGATGTTTAATTTATGATTTTGATCCTAAATCTATTAATATTGTACTTGAAAATGAAGAATGGGTAAGTGATATGAATGAAGAAATAGAAAAGATTAAGAAGAAAAAGACATGGACACTAGGACAGAGACCAGATGACAAGAATGTCATCGGTACCAAATGGATATTCAGAAACAAGCTGAATGAGAATGGAGAAGTCACAAGGAACAAAGCAAGGTTAGTATGCAAGGGGTATGCACAAGAAGAAGGTATTGATTATGGAGAAATATTTTCACCCATTTCTAGGCTAGAAGGAGTAAGAATTTTACTTTCTTATGTTGCATTCAAATGTTTCAAGGTATACCAGATGGATGTCAAATTTGCATTCCTAAATGGAATACTGGAAGAAGAGGTATGCATTGAACAACTAGAAGGGTCTCTTGATCAAGAAAAGAGAAACATGGTATGTAGACTACATAAATCCTTGTGTGGATTGAAACAAGCACGTAGAGCATGGTATGAAAGACTTCATTCCTATCTCATAAGCATTGAATTTGTAAGAACAAAATAAAATAGCAATCTATACTTAAAAGAAGATATTGATGGTAATATTCTGATTGCTGAAATATTTGTTGATGATATCATATTTGGGGGTAATGATATGTTATGCAAATCCTTTGCTAATGAAATGATAAAAGAGTTTGAAATGTTGATGTTTGGGGAGATCAAATTCTTTCTTGGTCTAAATATTCTTCAACAAGATGTAGGCATATATATCACACAATCCAAATACATAAAGGAAGTGCTAAAGATATTCAAGATGGAAGATTCCAAGCTAGTTGGAACACCTATGGAAACCAGATGTAAGCTGACAAAAGAAAACAAATAAAATGAGGTAAATCAAACCTTGTATAAATCAATGATTGGCAAACTAATGTATGTTGTTCATACCAGACTAGATATAACACATGCAGTTGCAATATTCTTTGCTAATCCCAAAGAATCACACATGACTGTTGTCAAGAGAATTTTGAGATATCTAAAGAACACCGAAGACTATGGCTTATGGTATAAAAGAGAAGGCAAATTTGAGCTTCAAGTCTATACAGATATTGATTGGGCTAGAAACTTAGATGACCGAAAGAGCACAACTGGAGGAGCATTCTTCATGGGTAACAAACTTGTCACATGGATCAACAAGAAGCAAGGATGCATCTCATAGTCTATTGCAGAAGCATAATATGTGGCTGCTACCGGAAACTGATCTAATATTGCATGGATCAAACAATTACTAGAAGGTATGAATATGAAAATTCTTGAACCAATGATTATCTATTGTGATAATACCAGTGCAATTAACATTTCAAAGAATCCAATCATGCATGCTAACACTAAGCATATTGCAATCAAGTATCATTACTTAAGAGAATAAGTGCAAGAGAAAGAGGTGATACTAGAATATGTTCAATCAAAGAAACAATTAGCTGACATATTTACGAAGTCATTGTCGAAAGATACATTTGAGTACCTGAGACAGAGACTAGGGGTCTGACCTTTGTCTATTGGTCAGTAAGCTGACTAGGAGGCTACATCAGCCTACCCTGAATCAGAAGATCATTCATGTTGATGCAAGAAAGGAGATGGACTGTAAAGATACATCAGTACACAACAAGGTACATATTTGCACCGAACACTAGAGTCACTGCATTTCTGATGGATAGGTAAATTCAAGGAGTATATTATAAAAAGGTGAAAGGATATAACTTTGGCATAATCAAATTATACTTTGGCATTGTTGTCATAGGGAGAGAAGTTCCTAAGAATTCAAAGAGAGATATTATCATTATCCAAAGGGAGAGAATATCCATCCAAAATATCCAAAGGGAGAAATTACATATGAAATATCCATCAAAGGGAGAGAAGATAATCTAAGGGAGAGAAGTGTCATAGGGAAGAGATGACTTATTGTTGTCAAAAGAAAAAGAGATGATCAAGGAGAGGAACAGTCAAGGGAGATCACACCTCATAAATACAATCAGAAGCTGATACATCTATCTAGTAAATGAATTGAAGATTGAAGAGGAGCACTCTACAAGAAACAAATATAAGCTATATGAGCTTACCAAGAGCCAGACATTTGTATTGGTTATAGAACAAAAAATTTGGTAGTTTGATGAGCTACAAATATTATATTTCATATTGTATTAGTAATAATATAGTGTGATAATGGAGTGCATTTCCATCAATGTCAAAGGGAGAGATTGATGAACTATAACTGATTGAATGTTTGAATATGTTAAGTTGATGATCACCAAGTTGCAGAAAGTTAATGCAAGACATTAAATCAGTTAATGTATTGTATTGTCGTTAATGTCTGTATAGTCAGAAAATGGAAGCACTTCCATGATAGACTAGTTTATCCTTTTGGGTAAGTGGTTTGGGGTTGTGTCAAGTGCCTTCAATGGTTTCCTAACTTTGATCTGGCTTTATCCCCATGTTCTGCACGATTTCCACTCTTTCTAGCCTATTTCTGGCAACCTAGATTGAGAAACTAGGATTTTGGCCTTGGTGTCTAGGTAGACCTTTTTGGGTCAAGGTCAACCTTGACCTTGACCTAGGTCACAATTGACCTTTTTCAGGTCTAGGGCCCAAATTCCATAATCTTAGGGTTTTCAGATGTTGGTCTTTGGAAAAAGTTAATTCTCGCTTTCGGGTCGGTTGTTTCGGACTTTGGGACAAAAAATCCTAAATTATATTTAACATAGGTCCTATTCTAGTGGAATGGGTCCAATTGGAATTTAATTCTCCTATGTCGGCCTCTCTATAATATTGTGCCCTAATTTCATATAAAATGAAGTTTTTCTCTCTCATTTTCTCTAAGCATGATTTCTAAATACTAAGACTTGATAATTGCAAGAGCAAAAGACTTGAAGAGTGAATTCCAAAGGTGAAGAAGCAAGATTTGAAGCAATCCAAGTATCCATTGAAGCATTCATCCATTATCAAGCACTTCTCAAGCATCCATTTTCATCAAGGAGATCCATTGGTGGCGATTGAAGGATTCAAGCTCCATGGAGCCCTCTTGTTGAAGATTTCTCCATCTACATTCCTCCAAGCCTCTTCTAATTCAAGAATCCATTCAAGAATGGTGTTGTATATCTACAAATAAATTTATTGAAGACATCCTACATCCTACATTCTCCATTCTACATCCATTTTGGTGCATCCATACTTGTGGATTCAAGGATTCGAATCCTCCACAAGGACTTTTATATGAGCAAGGTGAATTGTTTCATTTACTTTTTTTATTCTAGAAATTTCAATTATATATATTTGAGGTTAATTCCAAAACTAGGGTTTGACTAAGGCAAACCCATCCCCAACAAACAAAACCCCTTTTTCTTGCAGATACAGGTTTGGAATAGCAGATCGGGATGGAGATTCGGATACCCTTTTCGACAAACTTTCAAGATCTAAAAATAGAATTTCAGTCTGAGACTTTTTAGGTCAATTGTGACCTAGGGCGCAATTAGAAATACTGGCAAATGGTGACATTGACTTGAGGGTGCAAATCAGAACTGTCTTAGAATGAAAAAATATTTCTGGGTTTTGTTCGTCTCTGCATTTCTATTCCAAATTTGGTCTCAGATTTTCCACAAACTCAACACTGGCTTCAGAAAACAATATTCTTTGATCTGTAATATTTCAAGGTTAGTGCATTTCTCCTATTTAATTTAATTAAGGTTTTCAATCTATCTAAATCTATTCTACATTCAAATTAATCAAATCAATCAATCCCGGGTACTTAAGATCTTCCTTCCTTATTCTTTCTTCTAAATGATTGATTCATTTATGCATTGATCCTTTGGGTTAATCAACTTGGATCTTTCATTTACATATCCAAGGATAGAAGGAGAGCATCCTATTTACCCCCATAAAAATAATATTTACACACAAACATATTCAAATGTAAGGGATTTTATGTTAAATGAACACCCCTAAACCAAATTCATCCATTTTATCCTTTACATTTTGGTGAACCCACGATAGAAAAATCTTTCTTTTTGGTGTTAGATTTACATCTTTTATGTTAGATCTTGCATGCATATTAGATTAGTTCTCTTTTATGTTCTTGTATTTCCTTTCAAAAATTAAAATCAACTCTTTGCTTTCTAAATTAGTTCATTTACATTGCATTGGTGTATGAGCTTTACCACTACTAGTCCTACTTATAGTATCCCGGTTAGAAGAATTCGTAGAATCATGGGTTACTTTGATCCCAGATCTTCCTCTCCTCTCTGTAGGATCCTAGATGAGAACTTGAATACTCATGATTCAAATCCTTCTATGGAGCATAACTCTTCTCACTCATCTCATGATGAGGAGGATGCTTTAAGATTTCCTCTTGAATAAGTGCAAAAACTTTCAACCAAACTTGATAAAATGGGAAATTGGCTTATCCAAGAAAACCATAATCAAGATTCTATTCAAGCTATAGAGGCTCTTAAGAAAGTCCTTCGTGATAGTGACCAAGGTGTTAATTTCTTGCATCGTATCACTCATCTTGTGCATTTGAATGTTAAACATTTAGCACAAGAGGCTCAAGACCTAGGATATACACCTCCTATCACTAGTCAAGAAAGTTCTTCTATTCCTTTACCTAACATTCCTACTTATACTCCTCCTTTGATGACTACATCTCTTCCAATTTCATCTATTCATGTGAGTGTTCCACCGGTATCTTTACCTAACTCACAACCTTCATATCATAGTGTACCTTTTACCTATACTAATCCTCTTCCAACTATGGTTCCAAATGTTCCACCGATTGTATCTTCTATTCCTACTGCTTCGTACACATTTCCTAGTGTAGCTAACATTCCTATGCCACCTGTGTCTTCTAATGATTCCACAATTATTAGTTTGGCTCATACTGTGTCCTCTTTACAACAACAACTTGCATCATTAGCTCAATCCAAGTTTAGCATTCCTACATGTGACATGGGTAGTCCCTTATCTTTAGACATTATCCATGCTACTGTTCCTCAACAAGCCAATATGCCTCATCTAGAGAATTACAATGGTAAAGGTGATCATGTTACTCATGTTAAAACATTTCAAATCCTTTGTAGAGATTATGCTCATGACCATAG
Source organism: Thuja plicata (assembly GCA_018584345.1). Lineage (NCBI taxonomy): Eukaryota > Viridiplantae > Streptophyta > Pinopsida > Cupressales > Cupressaceae > Thuja > Thuja plicata. The sequence goes on along the minus strand of MU226176.1, from coordinate 3,684,955 downwards.
GATTTTAGCTAAACTATTTGCTAGAACCTTTCGTGATAAGGCCTTGCAATGGTATTGTTCTTTACCTCCTTATTCCATTGATTATTTTCCTAAACTGGCTAATACCTTCATTCAACAATTTCAAAATAACATTGGTCCACAAGTTTCCTTAACAAATTTAATGCATTGCAAACAGAACATTAAGGAAAAATTAACTGATTTCATAGGTAGATTTAAGCATTTGTATGCTCAAATTTCTTATCCTATTCCTGATATTGATATTCAACACATGTTTATTTAAAATTTACAAAAATATATTAGAGATAAGATTCTACTTACTAAATTTACCTCTTTTCAACAACTTTGTGCAGCACTTCATCATTGTCAATTACAAGTGAGTCAATTTGAGAGAAACACTCCAATGGCTCATATTCCAGTTGATAAGAGTGACAATTCTCCTAACCCTAATAAATTTTAGAAACCAAACAACTACATCAAGATTAATAAACAGACGAATGTGGTTGCTGATCAAGTTGTTGTTGCATCTCACAATACCACTTCTGCATCCACCACTTTTCGTATAAATTGTACATTTACTCCTCTCTCTGAATCTTTATATTCTATTATGAGTAGGTTGTTAAGTTCTAATATGATTACCTTGCCTCCTATTCGACCTCTCCTTCCTACTACAATAGCTTCAAAATCCTTTGATTCTAAAACTTTTTGCTAATACCATCGCCAGAATGGCCATGATACTGAAAAATGCTATTCTCTAAAACATAAAGTTCAAGACTTAATCGATTCCAATGCTTTATCTGTTGATAATCTTGATGGTAAAGGGAACAAATTTGTCTCTCCTCCTAATCAAAACCTTCAAATCTATACGAATCCTCTACCTACACATGATACTAATACTATCGCTCAACCATCTTCTATGGATATCGTTTACGATTCAAAGATGGATGATCTTAATAAGATTTTTAATCATGTTGAGAGCGTTGTTGTATCTCAATCTATTGTTCAAGATCCTTCACCTCCACCTAAACTCCCAGTTCTACCTAAACCTCAAAAACAAACTAAGGATAAGCAACCTCGGGAAGTTTCAATTACCTTTGATGATTCTAAGACTATTAAGGCTCCTGATGGTCCCCTTTATATTTATGCTAGGATTGCTAAGATACCTACACGTGGTTGTCTTGTTGATCCCACATCATTAATCAATATTATTACTGAGGAAAATCTTTTTCTGAAAGTCTTACAACGTGATTATTATGATCCATCAGATGGATGGATCCAAACTTGTAATGGTTTTCTCTATCCTTCACTTGGTTCTATCAACTTGCCAGTTAAACTTTATGGCAAGGTTTTAGATACTACCTTCATCATTGTTCCTACATTTGATCATTTTCAAGTCAAACTTGGTTTGTCTTGGATAACTCCTATGCATGCTATTGCTTCCCCTATTCATAAATGTCTTAAGTTCATTCATAATGGGGAAGTAAAATCTATTAATCATAGTCTATACCAACCTTCCAAGCCTAGAGATTGTGCTACTCTTGATTTCTTTTGGCCCTCGTTACCTAACTCATTTTACTCCTCGCCCTAACAACCTTTTTAGCTCATATCAAGCCTATAAACATCACAAGATAGTTGAGTTAATCATGCCTCGGATAGATCTCAATGGTGGTCTTTTGCCAACTCCTTATATACCTCCTTTATACATTACTCAACCTCCCAGTATTGCTACTCAGTCTACTGTGAATCCTATCAATCCTCCTACAGAGCCTGTGAAGGAATCAATAGTTATTCCTCCCAGTTCTCCACATGTGTCAAACAAATCAAAATTTAATAAATCTGATAATGAACGTCGTAAGAAGCATAGAGCTAATGCTAGGGCTCGTGCTTCTCTTCTTTGAAACTCTTTATCTTCTTTGATCAACTTATGCATGATGTGTTGAAAGAAGTCAGTATTCAAAATGATGTTAAGATGAATGAGTTTGATGATCCTATTCGCATCTTAGATCCAATTTCAATTAATCTTGATGAGGAGGATACTTTAGATGATCCTATTGATCTTAGTGATGAATATGAGACCATTGACCTTGACACTGACTTACCTCATATGCTTTCAACTCAATTGACAATTACACCTAGTATCAAGCAAAGCGATTATCAAGAGGATCCTTGTTTGGAACTGGCTATTATTCCTACTATATTGGATATAGTCCCTCTTGTGAGTTTCCCACCTTCCCTACATGATATAAACCAAGATGGGGAGAGTAGGCAATGCACCTGATTGGCTTATCCTTCGTGGTTCTACTTTCTTTGGGAATGGTATCAATTCATTTTCAATAATATCATATTTATATGTACATTTTATCTTATGATCATACTATCCCCATAATAGGTAGATCCCTTCTGTGTTCTTTGTATATTTATGTGATATTTCCCATGAGTTGTCTTCATTTGGGAGCATCTCGTAGTGGAAACGTAATTAGTAGAGTTATTTATGTTTACGTTAAAGCCATTACTCCTATTAAAGTGTTAGCAATGACTTTAATGTGGGGGCATACGCTCTACTCACCTTTTACACACACACACACACGTTCAAAACATTTTCATTACTTAAAAATTTTTCCCTTTATGGATTAAAAGCTAATCCTTAAAGCATGGACATTTTACTTTTTAGGATCTCTTGATCCCTCCAGATTAAATTTACACGGATCTCTTGATCCCTCCAGTTTCAATATACAATGTTTTGATCCCTTAAGGTTGGAAGGTATCCTTAAGAATAGATCTCCCTAATGGGTTGACTAGTGATTAGCCACATTCACTAGGCGGTTCAACCCCATCTTTCCAGTTACACTTTTTTCCTTGTATGGTTCATAATGGGAAATAAGTTCTCATTGGGCGAGGTGACTATACCCTCTCTTTCCTTCTCCTTAATTGGTGATGTCTCTCTTATCATGATATTAGGGTTGATAAAGACTTAATTCCCTTGGGGGATTGAGGATTTCTTTGTCCCTTTACGATTCCAATAAGATTATCTATTCTTTATGATCTCTTTTACCAAGAGTTTATATTGAATCCGTACTCTTACTAAAGTGGGGGCTAAATGTATAGTCGGAAAATGGAAACACTTCCATGATAGACTGGTTTAGCCTTTTGGGTAAGTGGTTTTGGGTCATGTCAAGCGCCTTGAATGGGTTCCTGACTTTGATTTGGCTTTATCCCCCTATTCTGCCCCATTTCAACTCTTTCTAGCCTATTTCTGGCAACCTAGACTGAGAAACTGGGATTTTGGCCTTGGGGTCTAGGTCGACATTTTTGGTTCAAGGTCAACCTCAACCTTGACCTAGGTCACAATCAACCTTTTTCAGGTCCGGGGCCCAAATTCCAGAATCTTAGGGTTTCCAGATGTCAGTCTTTAGAAAAAGTTAATTCCCGCTTCCGGGTCGGCTGTTTCAGACTTCGGGACAACAAATCCTAAATTGTATTTAACATAGGTCCTCTTCTAGGGGCATGGGTCCAATTGGAATTTAATTCTCCTATGTCGGCCTCTCTAGAAGATTGTTCCCTAATTTCATATAAAAGGAAGTTTTTCTCTCTCATTTTCTCTAACCATGATTTCTAAATACTAAGACTTAATAATTGCAAGAGCTCAAGACTTGAAGAGTGAATTCCAAAGGTGAAGAAGAAAGATTTAAAGCAATCCAAGTAGCCATTGAAGCATTCATCCATTCTCAAGCACTTCTCAAGCATCCATTTTCATCAAGGAGATCCATTGGTGGCTATTGAAGGATTCAAGCTCCATGGAGCCCTCTTGTTGAAGATTTCTCCATCTACATTCCTCCAAGCCTCTTCCAATTAAAGAACCCATTCAAGATTGGTGTTGAAGATCTACAAATCAATTTATTGAAGACATCCTGCATCCTACATTCTCCATTCTACATCCATTTTGGTGCATCCATACTTGTGGATTCAAGGATTTGAATCCTCCACAAGGACTTTTACATGAGCAAGGTGAATTGTTTCATTTACTTTGTTTATTCCATAAATTTCAATTATATATATTTGAGGTTAATTCCAAAACCAGGGTTTGACTAAGGCAAACCCCTCCCCAACAAACAAAACCCCTTTTTCTTGCAAATACAAGTTAGGAACAACAGATCAGGACAGAGATTCAGATACCCTTTTTGGAAAACTTCTGAGATCCGAAAGCAGAATTTCAGTCTGAGACTTTTTAGGTCGATTGTGACCTAGGGTGAAATCAGAAATACTAGAAAATGGTGACATTGACTTGAGGGTGCAAATCAGAACTATCTCAGAATGGAAAAATATTTCTGGGTTTTGTCCGTCTTTGCATTTCTATTCCAGATCTGGTCTTAGATGTTCTAGAAACTCAACATAGGATTCAGAAAATAGCATTCTTTGATCTGCAATATTTCAAGGTTAGTGCGTTTCTCCTATTTTATTCAATTAAGGTTTTCAAACTATCTAAATATATTCTACATTCAAATTAATCAAATCAATCAATCCTGGGTACTTAACATCTTCCTTCCTTAATCTTGCTTCTAAATGATTGATTCATTTATGCATTAATCCATTGGGTTAATCAACTTGGATCTTTCATTTACATATCCAAGGATAGAAGGAGAGCATCCTATTTACCCCCATAACACTAATAAACACACAAACATATTCAAATGTAAGGGATTTTATTTTAAATGAACACCCCTAAACCTAATTCATTCATTTTATCCTTTAAAATGTCAACTTTATATAATCTAATTGGTTATATTCAAAGCGTCAAAGACTTTAGAGAATCAGAGAGATAAAGGTTATGCTATTAGTAATGCCTAAAAGATCAACATTCACTAAGTGACTACAAACACTAACGGGCAGTGCACCCCTACGGATAGAGAAACCCGAGAAGAAAGTCACAGTGATGCCCAAGAAAGAAACCTGACAAGCATTACCGACGAGAAGAACTTCATAGTGATGCTTAACGAACATAAAACCCTAAAGGAGATAGCTGAGGAGAACTGAAGTGTTGACTGAAGCTAACAAAGAGTTAAACATCGAAAGGAGCTGAAGTTCATAAATGACAAAAGACTTAGCTGGAAAGAGATAAAGAAGGAGTTAACTGGTTGTTAATATTGTTTTCATGGACAAGTTAAAACTAGAGATAAGAGAAATATTTAAAGCTATTTTATTCCAGTTGTCAAAGAAAAATCTACGGGATAAAACTAAAGTAAAGCTTTAAAGCAAGATTGGCTAGAATTGCGGATCACGCCAAGAAAAAGAAAGTCAAGAACTGAGAAACGGTTAAATCATGTCTATAAAGAGACAAGCTAATTCATTGTGAATTAAGGGGAGTGAATAGAGAAAGAGGATGTTGAGGAGAAACTGATGAAGGAAGACTTCAATCAGACCTGATCAATCAAGCTGAAGAACATAGCTAATTTTGCGGACACCGAGCAATAGAGAAGCACAACATTACTAAGCAGAAATAAGTGGAGTAAAGGTATTGAAAGGATACATTGATAAAAAAAGGTATTATGAGATAACAATAGATCTAAAAATCTGCAAAGTATAGTTGTAAATCTGAACAAATCATTTACTGTTTCAGTTTACCCATTGAATCAGAAAGTCTCTTAACCAAGTAGGACTTAACAATCCTTTCTATATTGAGATACATCCCAAGGAGTATCAAAATTTTGGTCATGAAGATAGCATGAGATGCCAGATACTATTTGACAAACTACACTAGGTTTGGTCATAAAAGGTAGCATAGAGATGCCCGATATCAAGTGACAAACTTTTATATTTAAATCCTCTAACAAGGTCACACCTAACAGTGTGTTTGTAACCTTTAACAGGGTTGGCTCTTCACCGAGCTCATTTTAGAAGAGTGAAAATTTTGGGTCACCGGTCCCAAGTGGTTTTCCCCTTAACAGGGTTTCCAGGTTAAAAATTCATGTGTTAATGTGTTTATGAGTCATTACTTTAGTGTTTTGCATTACACATAACTATTATGGATTGATCGGTATACACTGAGTTATTTACTGCATTTCGGTAAATGAAAGACTGCTAATCGGTAAACAATAAGAATAAGGTTTAACAGTGAACTCTGAGCAGTAGTTATTTGTTAAGATTATTTCAAGGCATTCATCTTGTAGGACTGAAGATAACTAGAGGCTTAATATTGTTTTACTAAGTTTTTGGGTTAATTTATTGGAATATTTTTTAGGCCACTGATTCACCCACCCCCCCTCTTAGTTATTCTAACACATTTTGGTGAAACAAGGCATGTCAGTGGTCTAAAAATTGTTGGTTATCCAATGCCAGACACTAAAAGTGTTGGTCAGGGTTTGGTCAGTATCTGCCACAAACTAAATGGATTAGTCAATGTTGGCCATGGTCTAGGCTGAAGCCCTAAGCACAATTGGATCAGCTAAAGATATTGAGAAAAAATAAAAATATAAAAACTGAAAAAATAAATAATCATGTCACGTTTTTTTTTCATTTTTTGTGAAAACCTTAAACAAGATGCCCCTAATGCATTTTCAAAAACCTAAAACCAAATTTTTCTCTCATAACAAAATTTTGTTCTTGTAACGAAATTTTGACAAAACTTGAAGTCTTAGGAAAAAAATAGGGTATGCTAAAAAATCAAAAAAGCGATGGAGAAATTAATAAGGTGCTTCATGCATAGATATCTTCATTCTATATGATCTAATTTTTCACCACCAGAGAAAATGGTTTTGTATGCGATAGATTCCAGCATTTTTTACTCCTATTTGCTTGGGAATTTTGTTAAGTAATTCTCTTGATTTCAAAAATGTTTTTCTACATTCTTTAAAATTGAAATACATTCATTTGGAAGTTATTGAGTGTTGTGTTTATTTTTCTTTGCATGAGGAATTCGAAATCAACTAGGGCACGTTTTTGTTTGAATCATTCCAAGTTAGTTGTTGATTTTAAGCAATCTGTGCATGCATGGAATACATTTGTCTCTTCTCTTTCCATGACTCATGCAAATGCATTTATTTAGCATGAGGAATAAATCAAATTCATTGCCTATTTAACTCCAAACTTGCGCTCCAAATCTAAATTTGAATTTTTTCAATTGTTTCCAGATTTTCACAGTTTGGGAGAGAGTTGTTTTTACTTTGCATTCCAAGGAGAAGGTATGGATTTTCTTTCTTTATTCTTGCTGCACATATGTACATTTTCATTTATTTTTAGTTCTTGTATATTCTTGTCTTTCCATTCCCATCTTCTTCTTCTATTTTCTTCTAAGTTGCATATGAGGATGTCATTTATCCCCATATGCAGTCGGGATTAAAAACCCCCATTCTTGATGGTGATTCACCAAAAGACCAAGTATTGCCCTACATGCAAAACATGATGAAAAACCCACGTTTTACACATTTACATGTTAAAAATACAAAGTGTGAAACTTCAAATATGCAAGGTAGTCAAAAAAGCCCACCTTTTGTGCCCATTTTTTACTTTCCCTCAATATGCATATACTTCCAAAAGCCCACAATACATATTGCATATTCACTCATGAGTAAAAGTATCTTCCCTTTTTCCTTGTTCCATAATAAGGCTATTTGTCCAAAATATGTAAAAGGTTCCAGAAAGCCCACTTTTCTATGCTTTTCCTCCACATAAAGGGCTAGATTTTTTCCCAAATCATGTTTCTTTGTGGATTTTTCCACTCTTAATGATAATGTTCTCATTTTCTGGGATATTTATATCACAGTTGTTGATGTAGATAAGCTTGTCATGTTAGAAGGATCCGTATCCCTAAAAGGAAAGAATAAAAAGAATATGAAGTACTGGTATGATAAGTATCAGAATTTGATCTCTCCATATCAGATCACTTCATATGTGGATGAGATTCGAGATACCAAAAATGGACATCTTAACATAGATGGATTTCTGAAGATGGTGGACACATCAACAAAGGATGAAATGATTAGCATCATAGAAATCTATATCCATCATGTTTCCACTTTCCCTACGGTGGCCCTAGACCCCGAGTTTGTAATAGCTTGTGCAAGGAACTTTGATCCTACCTTTAGGACCATCAAGGATCGGGATGGTAAAGTTTTAATCAACCTAGATCCAGATACTATTGACCAGGATTTTAGAGTTCCCTTGACTCCGATTGTGATGAACTTAACTGTAGAAAAAGCACTTAAAATTTAAGAAATTGAGAAGTCGGCCTGCATGAAGTACATCAATGATCACTGGTTGATCACTAAGAGGCCCAATCTTGTAAGATGGCCAAAAGGGATGCATAGATCGGAGTTCAAGGAGGAGATCCATGATCTAATCACCCTATTGTGCAAAATCAAAGGTCTAAAAGAATCCAATATTTTTGAGCCTTGGATGTACAAATACTTTATTCTGATCATCAAATCAAGGCAAAGGATCTTCTAGGGAGAACTTATAAGTGATACTATTTGTGAACAACTGGCACAAGTCACAAGTACTAGAACTTTCTATATGAATTCCTACTTGGTCTACATCGTTGCTTCTTTAGGATCCTTTTCAGGGATTTCTACCAAAGGAAACCGACCTCAAGTACCTGTTTGGGAGTATTTTGATTAGCTGCCTCTAAGACCAAGTCACATCCATTATCGGAGAGTGAAGGATGCCTTGTTTGTGTATTTTAGGTGTCTTTTTGGAAAAGAGCTCCTAAACAAGAGAGTTTTAGATGGAAGATGGAGCTTGGAACAAAGTGAGTGAATATGGTTGCTTCTTCCTACAATTTCCAAATTTTACTTATTTAAGAGGGGGATATTTCAGAGAAGAACTATACACCTTGCCTAGATACCCAACGGACAAAATTATCCTGATGGAATTGGCTCGGTAATTCATGGAAGTGAAAGCTTATCAGTCTAGGTTGCATAGACTTGGGGTTGGCATTTCTTCATGTAATCCTTTGAGGATTGGCGGTTACTCACTAGACACAGTGCCAAAAGCTAAGTGAATGGAATTTGAACTCCAAGAAATCAATCTAAAGAAATTCATTGTCAGGAGCTCGTTTGACTAGAGAGGCATGAATGAAAAGATTAGGAGATAGTTTATCCACACTCATCATCTCGAAGACATCTGTATCAATCAAGCTGAAAAACAAAGCTATAATTCTACAGACACTGAGCAACAAAGAAGTTTAGAATCACCAAGAAAAAAGAAGTGGAGCAAAGGTATTGAAAAGATACATTGATCAAAAAGGTATTATGAGATTACAATAATCTAAATATCTGCAAAGTATAGTTGTATATTTGAACAGATCATTTACTATTTCAATTTAACCATTGGATCAAAAAGTCTCTTAACCGAGTAGGACTTAACAATCCTTTCTATATTGAGATACATCCCAAGGAGTATCAAAAAATTTGGTCATGAAGATAGCATGAGATGCTAGATACCAATTGACAAACTACACTGGGTTTGGTCATAAAAGGTAGCATAGAAATGTCAGATATCAAGTGACAAACTATTCTATTTAAATCCTCTAACAAGGTCACACCTAACAGTGTATTTGTAACCTTTAACAAGGTTGGCTCTTCACTGAGCTCACTTCAGAAGAGTGAAAATTTTGGGTTACCAGTCCCAAGTGGGTTTTCCCTTAATAGGGTCTCAATGTTAAAAATCCATGTGTCAATGTGTTTTTGAGTCATTACTTTAGTGTTTTGTATTACACATAACTAAATCTAGATTGATCGGTATACACTAAGCAATTTACTGTATTTAGGTACATGAAAGACTGCTAATCGGTAAACAATAAGAATAAGGTTTAAACAGTGAACTCCGAGCAGTAGTTATTTGTTAATATTATTTCAAGGCATTCATCTTGTATGACTAAAGATAACTGGAGGCTTAATATTGTGGTACTAAGTTTTTGGGTTGATTTATTGGAATATTATTGAGGCCATTGATTCACCCCCCCCTCTCAGTTATTCTAACAATTGGTATCAAATATTGTGTGCTTAGAAGGAAGGTTTCAAGAACTAAGCAAAAGATCACAAGATGAGCAAATGAGATGTGCCTAAGTTGAACAAAGACAACTTTGCATCATGGAAAAGTAGAATAAGACTCCACCTATCAGGTATTGGAAATGATGTTGTTCAATACTTAGGTACTGAATTTGTGTTGCCTACAGGACCTCACACACTTGAGCAATTGAGAGAAAAGCATGAGCATAATTGCATGATGATAGAGCTTGCTTCCTCACTCTCCGATGTTGAGTTTAAAGATGTCAAAACCTGCACCTCTGCAAAGCAAATGTGGGATAAATTGAATATGGTACATGGAGGAGATGATAATGTACTAAGAGCTAAGGTAGAAAGCCTAAGAGGGAGGTTTGATGACCTAAGGATGAAAGAAGGAGAAAATATCACTCAGTATAGCTACATAATTAAAGAGATAGTCAATGTTATCCGAGGAGTTGGAGGTGTACTTGAAGAAGAGACAGTGGTAAGTAAAATCCTAAGAACCTTACTGCCTGTATATGCTATTAGAGTATCTATTGTACAAGAAATGAGAGCAGTTGCAAACAATAATGTTACTCTGTATATTCTGATTGGTAGACTAATTTAATTTGAGATGAATAACTTTGATAATAGTGTCTTACCATCTATAGAGTCAACATTCAAATCTTCTTTGAAAATAAGTAATTCAAGTCATAAACACACTATAAGGAATGACAGTGAAAGTGATAGTGATGACCAAGGACTTGATGAGATTGAAGCACTAATGACAAGAAGATTGTAGAGAGGCAAAGGTAGATACAAAGGTAAATTACCACTTGTATTTTTTAATTGTAAAGAGATTGGAAACTTTGCTGCAAGATGTCCTAACATAAGAAAATATGGCAGAAGTAATGACAGAACATATGAAAAGAAGTTTGATAGAGATGATAACAGAGATTACCAAAGCAATTGAAAATGTAACAGAAGAGATACCCAAGACTACAAGTACAAAGGTAAGAAAGCTTATTACCTTGCTGAGAACAAAGCTGGAGACACTGACATAAAATTTGATGAGGACATTGAGGTGGTGTTTGTAGCCATGAAGGATGATTCAGAAGAAGCAGAAAGGTGTGTAGATATTGTACTCGTATCTAAGGTTAGTAAGAATGATGTCTAGATCATAGATAGTGGTTTCACTCACCACATGGCTGGTGATAAAAAATAATTTGAAACTTTTGAGTACTATAATGGTGGATCAGTAAGAATGGGTAATGACACACCTTGTCCAGTTAAAGGTAAAGGAACCATAATGTTGAATAACCTGATCAAATGTGAAAATGCTTACTGGGTAAAAGGACTAAATTATAATGTATTGAGTATTTCATAGCTTAATAACACAAGTCACTGAGAATCATTCAAGAATAAGAAGGCAAATATCTTCAATGAATTAGGAAGATTGATCAAAACTGGTGAACAGACAAAAGGTAACCTTTTCTATCTTGATGACATTAACACAACTTCTTTAATGGCTAGAAACGAAGAAATATGGTTATGGCATAAGAGATTATGCCATGTGAATTTTGAGAAAATGATTAAGATAAGAAATAAAAGGAAAGTAAGAGGCTTACTGAGCATGTCAAAGCCCGAGCATATCATGTGTAAGAATTCTCAAAAGGTAAGATGAAAAAGTCTAGTTTCGAGAGTAAAGCCCATACATCTAATGCAATTCTAGAATTAGTCCATACTAATCTATGTGGACCTATGAGGGAAAATAGTTACTATGGTGATATGTATTTCATTCTCTTTGTTGATCATTATTTGAGAATGATGACAGTTATGTTCTTAAAAGAAAAATCAGAAGCTTTCAAGATGTTTAAATGGTATAAAGCTATGGTAGAAAAAAAAAGTGGTAAGGAAATGAAATTCTTAAGATTAGATAGAGGAGGGGAATTTATTTCTGATAAATTCACTAACTTTTGCAATGAGCATGGAATTAAAAGATAGGTTTCTGCACCAAGAACACCATAGAAAAATGGGATTGTTGAAAGAAGAAACAGGTCCATTGTTGATTGTGCAAGAACACTGATGATTGAGAAGAGAATCAATCAAACATTCTGGAGGGAAGCTATTAGTACTTTTGTATACACATTGAATAGAGTACAATTGAAGAAAGACACCAAGATGACACCCTATGAGCTATGGTATGGTTACACACCCAATGTAAGTTACTTCATAATTTTTGGTAGTCAATGTTATATTTTGAAAGATGATAAAAATAGAAAGATTGACTACAAAAGTTAAGAAGGAATCTTTCTAGGGTATTCCACCAAGAGCAAGGCTTATAAATGTCTTAACAAGTCCTCTAACAAAATCATTGAAAGAGAAAATGTCAAAATAGATGAATATGTAGAGAAAAATGATGAGGAAAGAAAAAAAGAACCAGAAGAATACAATGTGTTTGCTTACATTGAAGAACCTAAAACTCTACCTGAGCAAAAGTGTATTGCTCCCAAGCAAAAGAACATTGCACCCGAGCATCAGGCTGCAAATACTGAAAATCAGGAGAACATTCAAGATGATGTTCTGAGCTATGGAGATCAGAACAAAGGTCAAGATGATGATCAGAATGATGGACAAAGATCTGAACCGAAACTTTCCAATTATGTCAGAAGACATCATCCACAGAATCATATCATAGGAGACAAGAAGGAACATATTGAGAAGAACTTCACTTGAAAATGAAGAATGGGCAAGTGTTATGAATGAAGAGATAGAACAGATTGAGAAGAACAAGACATGGACACTAGTACCAAGACTAGATGACAAGAATGTCATTGGTACCTAATGGATATTCAGAGACAAGCTAAATGAGAATGGAGAAGTCACAAGGAATAAAGCAAGACTAGTATGCAAGGGTATGCACAAGAAGGAGGTATTGAATATGGAGAAACCTTTTCACCCGTTGCTAGACTAGGAGTTAGAATTCTTATTGCTTATGTTGCATTCAAAGGATTCAAGGTATACCATATGGATGTCAAATATGCATTCCTAAATGGAATATTGGAAGAAGAGGTATACATTGAACAACCAGAAGGGTTTGTTGGTACAGACAAGTGAAACATGGTATGTAGACTACATAAAGCCTTGTATGGATTGAAACAAGCCCCTAGAGCCTGGTATGAAAGACTTCACTCCTATCTCAGAAGCATTGAATTTGTAAGAACAAGTGAAAATAGCAATCTGTACTTAAAACGAGATACTTATGGTAATATTCTGACTGCTAAAATATTTGTTGATGATATCATATTTGGGGGTAATGATATGTTATGTAAGTCCTTTGCTAATGAAATGAGAAAAGAGTTTGAAATGTCTATGTTTGGGGAGATCAAATTCTTTCTTGGTCTATAGATTCTCAACAAGATGCAGGCATATATATCACACAATCCAAATACATCAAGGAAGTGTTCAAGATATTCAAGATGGAAGATTCCAAGACAGTTGGAACACCTATGGAAACCGGATGTAAGCTGACAAAAGAAGACAAATCAAATGAGGTAAATCAGACCTTGTATAGATCAATGATTGGCAAACTAATGTATGTTGTTCATACCAGACCAAATATAGCACATGCAGTTGGAATAGTTGCAATATTCTCTACTAATCCCAAAGAATCACACATGACTGTTGTCAAGAGCATTCTGAGATATCTAAAGAACATTGAGGACTATGGCTTATGGTATAACAAAAAGGGCAAATTTGAGCTTCAAGTCTATACAGATGTTGATTAGGCTGGAAACTTAGATGACAATAAGAGTACAACTGGAGGAGTATTCTTCATGTATGATATATTTGTCACATGGATCAGCAAGAAGCAAGGATGCATCTCACAGTCTACTGCAGAAGAAGAATATGTGGTTGCTACTGCAAACTGCTCAAATATTGCATGGATCAAACAATTACTGGAAGGTATGAATATGAAGATTCTTGAACCAGTGATTATCTATTGTGATAATACCAGTGCAATTAATATTTCAAATAATTTGGTAATGCATGGTAAGACAAAGCATATTGCAATCAAGTATCATTACTTAAGAGAACAAGTACAAGCAAAAGAAGTGATACTGGAATATGTTCAATCAAAGGAACAATTAGCTGACATATTCACAAAACCATTTCCTAAAGATATATTTGTGTACCTAAGATAGAGACTAGGGGTCTGACCCTTGTCTATTGGTCAGTAAGCTAAATAGGAGGCTGCATTAGCCTACACACAATTAGAATATCATGCATGTTAATGCAAGAAAAGAGATGGACTACAAAGATACATCAATACACAGAAAGGTACATATCTACATCGAACACCAGAGTCACTATATTGTTGATGGATAGGGAAATTCAAGGAGTATATTATAAAAAGGGTGAAAGGATATAACTTAGGAATGATAATGTTTGCTTTCGCATTGTTGTCAAAGGGAGAGAAGTTCCTAAGAATTCAAAGGGATGGATTATCCTGAGAAGATCCAAAGGTAAGAGATTATATATTACATATGAAATATCCTCAAAGGGAGAGAAGATATCCTAAGAGAGAGATGTAACCTGTAAGGGAGAGAATATCAAAAGGGAGAGAAGTATCATAAGTGAGAGATGACTATATTGTTGTCAAAGGAAAAAGAGATGATTTAGGAGAGGAATAGTCAAAGGGAGAGACAACATCAGAGAAAGAATCAGAAGCTGCTACAGCTATCCAGTGAAGGGATTGAATATTGAAGAGAAGTACTCTTCAGGAAATAAATCTAACTCTTCAAGAAACAAATCTAAACTATATAAGCTTATCGAGAGCCAGACATTTGTATTGGTTATAGAAAAAAAAGATTGGTAGATTGATGAACTACAACTATTATATTTCATATTGTATTTGTGATAATATAGTATGATAATGTAGTGTGTTTCCATCAATCCCAAAGGGAGAGATTGATGAATCATTATTGATTAAATGTTTGAAAATGTTAAGTTGATGATCACCAAGCTACATAACATTAAATGCAAGACATTAAATCAGTTAATTTGTGTATTGTCATTGATGTCAACTTGATATAATCTGATTGGTTATATACAAAGTATTAAAGACTTTAGAGAATCAGAAATATAAAGGTTATGCTTTCAGTAATGCATAAAAGATTTGTATTCATTAAGTGACAACAAACACCGACGGGAAGTGCACCTCGACGGATAGAGAACCCTGAGAGGAAAGTCACAGTGATGCCTAAGAAAGAAACTTGACAAGCATTACCGATGAGCAGAATCACAAGCATTACCAAAGAGCAACTTCACAGTGTAACCCGATGGACAAACAATCTCGACGGATAGAAAACCTTGACGAAGATGTCCGAGGAGAACTGAAGTGTTGACTGAAGCTAACAAAGAGTTAAACACCAAAAAGAACAAAAGTTTAGAAATGACAAAAGACTTAGCAGGCAGAGGCTAAAGAAGGAGTTAACTAGTTGTTAATATTATTTTTATCAACACGTTAAAAGCCAGAGATAAGTGAGAGATTTAAAGCTATTTTATTCCAGTTGTTAAGGAGAAATCTACGAGATAAAACTAAAGTAAATCTTTAAAGTAAGATTAGATAGAATTTTAGATCACACAAAGAACAAGAAAGTCAAGAACTAAGAAACGGTGAAATCATGTCTATAAAGAGACAATCTAATTCATTATGAATTAGGGGAGTGAATAGAGAAGAGGATGTTGAAGAGAAATTGATGAAGAGAGACTTCAATCAATCCTGATCAATCAAGCTGAAGAACAGAGCTATAATTTTGCAGACACCAAGAAACAGAGAGGCACAACATCACTGAGCAGAAATAAGTGGAGCAAAGGTATTGAAAAGATACATTGATCATAAAGGTATTATGAGCTTAAAATAGATATACAAATCTACAAAGTATAGTTGTATATGTGAACAGATCATTTACTTTTTCAATTTAAGCATTGGATGAGAAAGTCTCTTAATAGAGCAGAACTTAACAATCCTTTCTATATTGAGATACATCCCAAGGAGTATCAAAAAGTTTGGTCATGAAGATAGCATGAGATTCCAAATACCAATTGATAAACTACACTGGGTTTGGTCATAAAAGGTAGCATAGAGATGCCCGATATCAAGTGACAAACTATTCTATTTAAATATTCTAACAACGTCACACCTAACAGTGTGTTTGGAACCTTTAACAGGGTTGGCTCTTCACCAAGCTCACTTCAGAAGAGTGAAAATTTGGGTTACCGGTCGCAAGTGGTTTTTCCCTTAACAGGGTTTCCATGTTAAAAATCCATGTGTCAATGTGTTTATGAGTCATTACTTTAGTGTTTTGCATTACACATAACTAAATATGGATTGATCGGTATACACTAAGCAATTTACTATATTTTGGTAAATGAAAGACTGCTAATCGGTAAGCAGTAAGAATAAGGTTTAAAAAGTGAACTCCGAGCAGTAGTTATTTGTTAAGATTATTTCAAGGCATTCATCTTGTAGGACTGAAGATAGCTAGAGGCTTAATATTGTGGTACTATGTTTTTGGGTTGATTTATTGGAATATTATTGAGGCCATTGATTCACCCCCCTCCCCCCTTCTCAGTTATTCTAACATTCCTATATATAAACAACTTGCACCGCCTTAAGAATGATCTTCAAATTTATTTCCTGAGATAGTAGCATGTGTCAAGTTGATAATCTCAATGAAAGAAATGGTTTATCATGGCCGTGTTAGGTCAAAATAAGATCTGTAAGTTTATACCTCCAAGATAATAAAACATGCTTATACTTCTCCAATGCAACACCTTAAATCTATCTTCAATGCTTGCATCGAACTTATAAATACCAATACATTGGATGTATAACCTTTATTCCATGTCATCATATCATTAGAAATTATTGCATATACTTTACCACTCACTAATTTGTGATCTACTGACCGAATAATCAAGAACATAAGAGTTCTATCTGTCTTAGTGTTTGTCATACTGAAAACTCTATCACCTCTCAACCAAATAAGTTGTGGTTATAATAAGAGATTAGTCATACCATATACATATTGTATCTCTGAGCACAATATTTGAATCTTTCCTTAGCTCGACTGCTACCACAATCTGACTAATATTATTCTTCCTGAACACCAGTCAACATACATAGTTGATATTTCCTTTATTGATCATGTACAGTTCTTAATGATCACTATAATCATGATATATGAATACATTTCTATCAAGGACAACCAATTATGCATCCACTCATGACTGCTTTGCATATCTCCTTCAAAACTTATCATAATGCCAACATTTTGGAGAGGAGTTTTCTCTCACTTGGTTTTCTCCCTTTCTCCATCTATGAGAGATTGCATTTCATTTGTACATGGATGTATTACATGGACTAGTAGCTAGGACCCATATTGCTTTGTTAGATTTTTTACATTCTCCCTAAGTATCACTTAAGGGGGGGTGTTAGTGTGAATAATATTCTTTAGCTATATAGTTCTTTATTAGCTAGTTCTCCTCTATATCTCTCTTCATACTTAGTTAAGTTTACTTTTGGGATTTTTCACTTTATCCCACATTGGTAGTGTTTTCAATATCTTAGGTGAAATATCCTATATATACCCACCTCTTTCTCTCACAAGATTCTAGTTCAATGTATGTTTTTCATTTTCATGAGTTCAATATAATTTATTTAGTTTATATATGATTTATGTGTTTTCTTTTCTTCATTCATTTGCATTCTTGGGAAAGATTTCAATGAGTTTAGACTTGAATTATACTTTGGTCTTTCCCTTTATTGGAATTATCTTTGGATCTAGTTCTTGTGAAACTTATTTGCATATCATTGGGGAATTCATCAATTGAGGCTTTGGGATGTTGATTCCTGCTGGTATTTCAATTATTTGGCTACAATAGACTCCATCATTTGATGTACTTTCACTCTCCACATAAAAATCCTAGCTATGTTTGTCATTACCTAAACTTGCATAAAATACTCCTTGTGATATTTTGATCATTTATCTTGAAAAGGAATCTTGACAACTGACACATGTGAATTTATAATGTTCGTGATGGTGAATGCAATGCCATCCTCACAAAAAAAAGATTGTGTGGTAAGAATTTCATCCCAAGTTTTTCAAGTTCTTAGTAATTTTACGTGTGAAATCTTGAAAGACACCTTCATCGTGATTAAATTATTGCAATTCTATCATTGGGATTCCCTGCTAGACTCGCTTCCTTCTATGGACTGAAAATTCATGGCTTGATCCATCTTATAAACTCCAATATTTCATTGGACATAATAAATTTTATTCAGAGTTTTGTAGTCTATGATCATTTTCTACAACTTAGTAACTACATCTATTTAAATCTAATTAAATATAGATTTTAATGGAAAACATAATTTAGTGAAATATGTAGATAACTAACGTTTCAAGCACTTAATCCACTCTCTACTAAAAAATATTCCATATAAATCTTGGGTCTCCACCACATAAATATCCATGTTTTCTTGTATCCTAGGGTTTTCTACAAACTAGATGTGGACATCCTTAGAGATACCAACTACCTTGACCCATATATTGTCCAATTGAATGTATACTATATTGGCTGGTTGATGTATCATCACTACCTTTTAATAGATTAAATATGGATTTGCATTGCTTGAAGCACTAGAATCTATCATGCAATTGTGTAGATTCATCCAAAATATTATCATGCTTAGGAGAAAAGGTGATACCTCAGCTTTATCTTTAAGCATGGTTGGTAATTCCTTTGTTGCATTAGGATAAGAGACTTGGGCACACAATACAATAATTAGGGTGTTTCTCTTTGAGTGATCTAATTGTTTAATCAATGTCTCTCTCTAGGAAGGACAACTTTGGGGCATATCATACATTGAGATATTCACCTTAGTTATTTTCAATTCTTCAATAATGTGGTACTTCTCATGTATTGAAGTAGGAATCTCCACACTAA
Organism: Thuja plicata; assembly: GCA_018584345.1. Classification (NCBI taxonomy): domain Eukaryota; kingdom Viridiplantae; phylum Streptophyta; class Pinopsida; order Cupressales; family Cupressaceae; genus Thuja; species Thuja plicata. The sequence continues at coordinate 3,665,969 of MU226176.1, read as the reverse complement.
TGGATGTATAAGTATGACTAGAAGCCAATGCACTTAATACTTTCAGTTGTGTGAGGTTATTTGTTATATGAGGATCAGGTGGAGTTGGGTTCAAGCCTAGAGTAATTATATCAGCTAGGGGTTCCTTTCTATTTGGTAAATTATAATTACTCTGATTATTGTTCTAAAATGTGTACACTTCAAAATATTTAGGCTCACTATCCCATTGAAAAGGTAACATGAATTTGTCTTCTTTGATTCCACTACTTGGTTCACTTTGACTTATAAGAACATAAGAGTCTAACATCATCGCATTGAAAGATGTGGAAGATGAATCTTATTTTTGTGATGTGTTTGTGAACTCTCCCTCATGATAAATGTGATCATCCTGAGGCCTATCTACAAATCATCTAAAATTAATGTCAACATAATCTTATACATTATCATTATCACCTAGTATACTTACATTATTTTGTTGAGTATTCCAAGTACAATTTGGCCTTTTCTACCCAACATTCTCCTAACGTATGTGTGATTATATGAACTATAATTCTAATTTTGGGAATTTGAATTTTAGGGATGAGATATTGGGGCAGAGGTGGGTTAGGAATAAGTAGGATGTGCATTTGTTAGGTTCAACTTTATCCTAGTGAGCTTATTGGTTACTTGGGATAACATATTTTTAATTACTTTGAGTTTGGTTGCAAAGTATTATCAAGTTCCTTAGGGGGTAAATTTCACTAGTCAAAGAATGAAGTCAAATGAGCCTCATATTCTAGGTAGGTAATTGTTGGTGGTTGGATAGTGGGAGTTGAGATATGGGATTCAATATGGGTGTATAGTTTTTCAATGCAAGGTTCACTATTGAAATGATTTTTTCATCCTCGAAGCTCCAAATGATTGAAGATGATGGCCTCGTTAAACACCTTCCCCACATATTCAATTTATTTTAGGGGAGCCTCTTAGGAAATATGGATGTCAATGGGTCCAAATCCTTGAGATAAACTCAAATCATTCCATCTGTGGGCATGATGTATGGATCCTCTAGCTTTTAATGCATCTTTTGAAAATGGTGATTAAACATGGCGAGGGGCTCATTAGTTTTTTTCCTACAAGAGAAAAACTAGTGATACAAGCTAGCTAGGTCTACATAAACTTTAAATTGGTTTAGAAACTTGGTCTGAAATTATTTCCATGAGGCAAGGGATCCACATGCAAAGTTTAGATACCAATTGTATGAAAATTACCTAAAGTATAAAGTAATAGTCAAAAAACCACATCCTTGTGAGACACGTCTTTATTATTACATAATTCCTTGAAAGCTTGGATGTGCTCATTTATGATTTTGGATTCACCATAAATGAACTTCAAGAAAAATTCTCAGGATTTTTATGTAGTTCATGAAGTGGTGGGGTTAGGTTTAACAATGAGATTTGAGCATTGGAAAAGTAAGCTATTGGAGGAGGTGGAGCTAATTTTTATCCTATAGACTGAGCTACAAATGTAGGTGTAAAAACAAGAATCAGTGATGACTCTTCTTCCTCAAAGAGAGAAATTTCTCCCTTATGCTTGCCTTTTCACTCTGGATCTTTCGATGGTGGGTGATATCTAGAAACTCTCCCTTCTTGGGAGTGGATCTTAAGATTCTTTCATACCTCTTGAGAAAAAATGAGATTACAATTTCTAGTTTTTTGCGTTATAGGCCCTCCTAGCACCACTTTTGTTGACTGCAAAGTTAGCACGATACAATTATAGGGACAATAAGGATGAGGTCCCTCTCTTGAAAAAGTAAAATTATACGCTTCAAAGGTTTTGGAATTCTAGAACTCACATTTGCATTGGATTGATCAATGGTATGCTAAGTGGAGGTTCATGAAGTGGGTCTTTACTAGTTTGAAAATTAGAACAAAATAATGAATAGAAACCTTAGATTGAAAAGTCTAGCAATCATACTTTTGAACCAACAAAAGACCACCTTTTGAACCTATTGAATAGGTTGAATAATTGAGAGGTGGGGTGAATCAGTTATTCAAAAGTTTTTTCTTAATCTAACTTCAACCGGTAACACTGATAAAGCATTCAAAAATTAAAATAGATGTAAACATAAAAATCACAGGATAACACCATGCACAATGAACATCATATTTTTATATGGAAACACAAGGTGGGAAAAACCATGGAAAACTATTCTCAAGTATAAAACCATGATTAAGGTGACAAAAATTAAGGTGATTTGTACAAAGCTCACTGTAGGTAAGGCTCATTGTTGGTAGGATCACTATCGATTAGGATAACTGCCCTGAATACAAAGTAGTTATCAAAAATAATAGAAAAATGACTAAATACTAATACAAGAGGCTCCTTGCTGAAAAAGTAATGATAACAATAAATCCACCACTGAATTAACAAACACCAGTCTACTGCCTTCGGTAACACACTCTCACCCTCGCATGCATACATATTCTCATTGAACAATATCATATTATTCATATATCAATTCATGCCATCATAGAACATCCAAGTTGGCCTAACACAATTTTAAATAGGTCACACTAGGCCATTCTCGAGATGGTAAGGAATGAAACATGGACCATACAAAACCTCCTCGCTCAAATCAACATGCTACACATTCTCCATGATATTCGAAGCTGACAAATAGGAAAATACACGTTACAAAGCCAACGGTCACTCTGAAACACATCAACCAATATCAGATTGGTCTGGACACAAAAGATTAAATCTCAGCACTTAACAACATCAATGGGACCAAGAAAACATGACAAAAGATAGATCATTATAGTACGTAACAACATGAATGGGACTAGGACAAACACGATAAAAGAATAGAAATCTTCAACAACCTAAAATACTAGTAAACCAAAAACTAAACCTCATCAACTAGGTGGATATGTTGACATCAATGACAACTATTAATTACAATATCAATCACATTCACAATAATCTCCTCCTTTGTCATTGATGACAACATCCATTAACAACAAACAAAAACAACTTAAGATGTCAACATAAAAACCTTTGTTCTTCTCCCCCTCTAATAAGAATGACAAGGGAAAAACTCCCCCTAATAAAATCACTCTGCTCCCCCTTAGAGGAAGCCACCAAGCATTAATGTAATAAAAAATAATAAGCATACGATTCCCTAGACCAATGAGCACCCTAGTGTAATTTGTGCAAACCAGAAAGGGGAAGGACCCTAGCTTCTGCTTGAGATACTCAAATGTGTTCTTGCATAATGGTTTGGTGTAAATATATACACTCTGCTCTTTTGTAGGTACATATTCAAGCTTCATCTCATTGTCCAATACCTTCTCCCTCAAGAAGTGATATCTAGTTTCTATATGCTTCATTCTGGAATGTTGTACTGGATTCTTATAAATATATATAGAACTGGTATTATCATACATAATTGAGATCAGATCATCAAATGATATGTCAATATCCTTCAGTGTTTGTTTCATCTAGGTTACCTGAGTCCAACAAGCATATGTTTCAATATAGTCAGCTTCAGTAGTAGATAATGACACAAATATTGTTTCTTACTTGACCATGCAACCAACTGGGAGCCAACAAAATAATCTCCACCACTTGTACTTCTTTGGGTATCAATACAACTATTCCAATCCACATCAGTATAAGTTGTCATATTAAAGTCTAATTCCTTAGGGTACCACAAGCTGAAATCTTATATTCCTTTCAAGTATCTGAAAATCCTTTTTACTGCAACAACATGTGATTTCTTTAGTTCTTGTTGAAACTATACTACCAAAAAAACAGCATACATAATGTGATGACATGTAACTGATTGAATGTTTGAAGATGTTAAGTTGATCACCAAAATGTAGAAGGATAATGCAAGACATTAAATCAGTTAATGGATTGTATTATCATTCATGTCATCTTGATATAATCTAATTGGTTATAATCAAAGTGTCAAAGACTTCAGCGAATCAAAGAGATAAAGATTATGCTTTCAGTAATGCATAAAAGACAAGCATTTAAAATGTGACTTCAAACATCAACGGCTAGTGGAACTCGACGGACAGAGATCACCAAAAATCAAGTAACAATGATGCCCGAGCAAGAACACCAACGAGCATTACCGACGAGCAGAATCACAAGCATAACCGACGGCCAAAAACATAGTATAAACCGATGGAGAAGCCCAAGGAGAACTGCAGTGTTGAACAGAGCTATCTAAGAGTTAAAACACCAAAATTAACTTGAGTTTATAAATGACAAAATATCTAGCTGGCAGAGCTAAATATGGACTTAACTAGTAGTTATCTTTGTTTTCATCGACAAGATAAAGCCATAGATAAGTAAAGGATTTAAATTTGTTTTGTCAAATTGGCAAGAAGATCTGTACGAGATAAAATATGAGTTTTTTCTTTAAATCTAATTGGCTAAGATTGCAGATCACTCCAAGATCAGAAAATCAAGAACCTAACAATGGTGATATCGTGTCTATAAAGATACAACTTAATTCATTACGAATTGAGAGGGTGAATGAATGAAAAGAGGATGTTGAAGAGAAACTGATGAAGAGCAACTTCATACAATCCTGATCAATCAAACTGAGGAAAGAGCTAAAGTTTTATGTGGAAATTGAGCAATAAAGCACAACATCACCGAGCAGAAGTAAAATGGAGCAAAGGTATTAAAAGAGATATATTGATCATATTAGTTTTATGAGATTACAATAGATTTGAAAATTTGCAAGTATAAGTTGTATATGTGAACAGATGATACTGTTTCAGTTTAACCATTGATTTAGAAAGTCTCTTAACCAAGCGGGATTTAAAGATCCTTTCTATATTGAGATACATCCCAAGGAGTATCAAAAATTTTGATCATGAAGATAGCATGAGATGCCAGATACCTATTGACAGGCCAAGAGAGTGTTTGATCAAGGAAGGTAGCATAGAGATACCTGATATCAAGTGACAAACTAAACTTTTAAATCCTCTAACAAGGTCACACCTAAGAGTGTGTTTGTAACCTTTAACAAGGTTGGCTCTTCACCGAGCTCACTTTAGAAGAGTGAAAATTTTGGGTTATCAATCCCAAGTGGTTTTTCCCTTAATAGGGTTTCCACGTTAAAAATCCATGTGTCAATGTGTTTATGAGTCATTACTTTCATGTTTTGAATTACACGTAGCTAATTTGAATTGATCGGTATACTCTATATAATTTACTGTCTTTCGGTGAATTAACAGACTGATATTCGGTAAACATACATTATAAGGTTTAACAAAGCATTCCGAACAGTAGTAATTTGTTCATTGTATTTGAAGGCATTCATATTATAGCACTGAAGATAACTAGAGGCTTAATATTGTGGTACTAAGTTTTGGGTTGATTATTGGAATATTTTTGAGGCCACTGATTCAACCCCCNCCACCCCCCCCCCCCCCCCCTCAATTATTACTAACAATTGGTATCAAAGCTTGTGTTCTTAGAAAGGGAGTTTAACAACTCAAGCTAAAGACCACAAGATGAACATATGAGATGTGCCCAAATTGAATAAAGACAATTTTGCATCATGGAAAAGCATAATAAGACTCTACCTATGAGGTATTGGAAATGATGATACTCAATACCTTGATACTGAATATGTGTTGCCTACAGGACCTTACACTCTTGAGAAATTAACAGTAAAGTATGAGCACAATTGCATGAGGATAGAACTTGCATCATCACTCTCTGATGTTGAGTTTGAAGATGTCAAAACCTGCACCTCTGCAAATAAAATGTGGGATAAGTTGAAGCTGGTACATGGAGGAGATGCTAATGTACTAAGAGCAAAGGCAGAAGTCCTAAGAGGGAGGTTTGATGACCTAAGGATGAAATAAAGAGAAAATATCACTCAGTATAGCTGTAGAATCAAAGAGGTAGTCAATGTTATCTGAGGAGTTGGAGGTGTACTTGAAGAGGAGATAGTGGTAAGTAAAATATTAAGAACCTTACTGCCTGTAGATGCTATTAGAGTTTCTGCTATTCAAGAAATGAGAGCAGTTGCAAACAATACAGTTACTCTAGATAGTCTGATTGGTAGACTAATTTCATTTGAAATGACTAGCTTTTTTAATAGTGTCTTACCATCTATAGAATCAACATTCAAATCTTCTCTAAAGATAAAAAATTAAAGTCATAGACATGATAGTAGAAATTATAGTGATAGTGATAATGAGGATCAACGACTTGATGAGATTGAAGCACTAATGGCCAGAAGCTTGCAGAGAGGAAAAGGTAGATACAAAGGTATATTACCACTTGTATGTTTCAATTGTAAAGAGGTTGCACACTTTTCTGCAATATGTCCAAACAAAAGAAAAGATGACAGAGGAAATGACAAATCATATGAGAAGAAGTTTGATAGAGGTGATAATAGAGATTACCGAAGCAACCATCCATCTGAAAAAAGAGATACCCAAAACTAAAAGGAAAAAGGGAAGAAAGCTTGTTACCTAGCTGAGAACAGAGCTGATGACACTAACACCGAATCAGAAGAAGACATTGAGATGGTATTTGTAGCCATGAAGGATGACTCAGACGAAGAAGAAGAAAGGTATGTAGAAACTGCACTCATATCTAAAGTTAGTAAGAATGATGTATGGATCATAGATAGTGACTTCACTCACCATATGACCGGTGATAAACAAAAGTTTGAGACTTTTGAATACTATAGTGGTGGTTCAGTGAGAATGGTAAATGATACACCTTGTCCAGTTGAAGGTAAAGGAACCATAATGTTGAATAACCTGATAAAATATGAAAATTCTTACTGGGTAAAAGGACTGAATTATAATTTGTTAAGTGTTTCATAGCTGAACAATTCAGGTCACAAAGTAGCATTTGAAAATAAGAAGGCAAAGATCTTCAATGAATCAGGAAGATTGATTGGTACCGGTGAGCAGACAAAAGGTAACCTTTTCTATCTTTATGACACTAACACCACTTGTTTAATGGCTAGAAACAAAGAAATATGGTTGTGGCACAAAAGATTATGTCATGTGAAATTTTTCAACATGATAAAGATAAGCAACAAAAGGAATGTCAGAGGCTTACCGAGCATGACTAAGCCCAAGCATATCATGTGCAAAAATTGTCAAAAAGGTAAGATGACAAAGTCTAGTTTCAAGAGTAAAACCCATACATCTAATGCAATTCTAAAATTATTCCATATAGATCTATGTGGACCCATGAGGACAAAGAGCTACTATGGAGATAGGTATTTTATTCTCTTTTTTGATGATTATTCTAGAATGATGACAGTCATGTTCTTAAAAGATAAATAAAAAACATTTAAGATGTTTAAATGGTACAAGGTTGTGGTAGAAAAACAAAGTGAAAAGAAATTGAAATGCTTAAGGTCAAATAGAGGAGGGGAATTTACTTCAGAATAATTCACTAACTATTACAATGAGCATGGAATTAAAAGATAGGTTTATGCACGAGAACACCACAACAAAATGGAATTGTTGAAAGAAGAAACAACTCAATTGTTGACTATGCAAGAACATTGATGATTGAGAAGAGCATAACTCAAACTTTCTAGAGGGAAGTTGTCAGTACTGTTGTCGACACATTAAACAGAGTACAATTGAAGGACACAAAGAAGACACCCTATGAGCTTTGGTATGGTCATACACCCAATGTAAGTTACTTCAGAATCTTTGGTAGTCAATGTTATATTTTGAAGGATGATAGAAATGGAAAACTTGACTCCAAAAGTGATGAAGGTATCTTTATAGGGTACTCAACCAAAAGCAAGGCTTATAAATGTCTTAACAAGTAATCTAACAAAATCATTGAAAGTGCAAAAGTGAAAATAGATGAATTTACAGAAAAGAATGACAAGGAAAGCATAAAAGAACCATAGTATTACAACATGTTGTTTATACAGAACCTGATAGTCTACTTGAGCAACAGTGTATTTCTCCTGAGCAACAGAACATTGCACCCGAGCATTAGGCTGTAATTACCAAAAATTAGGAAAATCCTCAACATGATGTTCTGAACAATGAAGATCAGAACGAAGGCCAACAAGATGATCAGAATGATGAACAAAGGGCTCAACTGAAACTTGCCAAGTATGTCAGAAGACATCATCCATAGAATCAAACCATAGGAGACAAGAAGGCTAGAATAAGAACAAGAAGTAAGTCACTAAACACTAGATGTTTACTTTGTGATTTTAAGCCTAAATCTGTTAATACTGCACTTGAGAATGAAGAATGGGTCAGTTCTATGAATGAAGAAATAGAACAGAATAAGAAGAATAGTACATGGACACTAGTAGCGAGACCAAAAGACAAGAATGTCATCGGTACCAAATGGATATTCAAAAACAAGCTGAACGAGAATGGAGAATTCACTAGAAACAAAGCAAGGTTAGTATACAAGGGACATGCAAAAGAAGAAGGTATTGATTATGGAGAAACCTTTGCACCCATTGCTAGACTAGAAGGAGTTAGGATCTTACTTGCTTATGTTGCATTTAAAGGATTTAAGGTATACCAGATGGATATCAAATCTACATTCCTAAATGGAATACTGGAAGAAGAGGTATACATTGAACAACCATAAGGGTTTGTTGATCCAGACAAGAGAAACATGGTATGTAGAATACATAAAGCCTTGTATGGATTGAAACAAGCACCAAGAGTCTGGTATGAAATACTTCACTCATATCTCATTAGCATAAAATTTGTTAGAACAAGTGAAAATAGCAATCTGTACTTAAAACAAGATACCGATGGTAATATTCTAATTGCTGAAATTTTTGTTGATGATATCATTTTTGGAGGAAATGAATTGTTATCCAAATCCTTTGCTAATGAAATGAGCAAGGAATTTGAAATGTCTATGTTTGGGGAGATCAAATTCTTTCTTGGTCTATAGATTCTTCAACAAGATGCAGACATATATATCACTCAGTCAAAATACATCAAGCAAGTGCTGAAGATATTCAAGATGGAAGATTCCAAACCAGTTGGAACACCTATGGCTACCATATGTAAGTTGACAAAAGAATACAAATCCAATGAGGTAAATCAGACCTTATATAGATAAATGATTGGCAAACTAATGTATGTTGTTCATACCAGACCAGATATAACACATGCAGTTGGAATAGTTGCAAGATTCTCTGGTAATCCCAAAGAATCACATGTGACTGTTGTCAAGGGAATCCTGAGATATCTGAAGAACACCGAGGACTATGGCTTATGGTATAAAAGAGAAGGAAAATTTGAGCTACAAGTCTGTATAAACATTGATTGGGTTGGAAACATTGATGACCAAAAGAGCACAACTGGAGGAGCATTCTTCATGGGTGACAGACTTGTCACATGGATCAACAAGAAGCAAGGATGCATCTCTCAGTCTACTGCAGAAGCAGAGTATGTAGTTGTTGCTACAAATTGTTCCAATATTGCATGGATCAAACAATTGCTGGAAGGTATGAATATGAAGATTCTTGAACCAGTAATTATCTATTGTGATAATACCAATGCAATAAACATTTCTAAGAATCCAGTCATGCATGCTAAGACTAAGAATATTGCTATAAAGTATCACTATCTAAGAGAACAAGTGCAAGCAAAGGAGGTGACACTGGAATATGTTCAATCAAAGGAACAATTAGTTTATATATTCACCAAGCCATTACCAAAGGATACATTTGAGTACCTGAGACAGAGAGTAGGGGTCCAACCCTTATCTATCGATCAGTAATCTGACTAGGAGGTTGCATCAGCCTATACCAAATCTGAAGATCAGTCATGTTGATGTAGACACTGAGATAAACAGCAACAGATTCATATGTACAGAGCAAGGTACAAGTATGCACCAAAAACCAGAGACATTGTATTGCTAATGGATAGGGAAATTCAAGGAATATATTATATGGAACATGATATAGATAAAAAAATTTGGCATTATTGTCAAAGAGAGAGATTATTCACATTATCAAAAGGCTCAAAAGGGAGAGATTATCTCATTTTCGTAGGGGAGAGATTATCTCATTGAATCATAATGGAGAGATTGTCTCATTGAGAGATATGATAAAGGGGGAGATTATATCATTATCCATGAAGTGACGTTCCTAAAAATCAGAAAGAAAGAGTTAATCAATATTCAAAGGGGGAAAAAATGATTACATATGAAATATCCATATAAGAGAGAGAAGTAACAAAGGGAGAGAGTTCAGAAAAAGAGAAAGATTATTGTCAAAAGAAAAAAGAGATTATCAAGAGGAGGAATAGTCAAGGCAGATCACATATCAGAACAGAGACATAAGATGCTACATCTATCTAATGAAGGGATTGAAGATTGAAAATAATCATTCTGCAAGAAACACATCTAAGCTATTTTGAGATTATCGAAAGTCAGACATTTGTAATAGTTACATTAGGAAATCTTGATTAAACTGCTATATTTCATATTGTATTAGTAATAGTATAGCATGATAATGTAGTATGTTTCCACCAATGCCAAAGGGAGAGATTGATGACATATAACTAATTGAATGTTTGAAGATGTTAAGTTGATCACCGAAATGCAGAAGGATAATGCAAGACATTAAATCAGTTAATGGGTTGTATTGTCATTGATGTCAAATTGATATAATCTAATCAATTATAATCAAAGTGCCAAAGACTTCAGAGAATCAGAGAGGTAAAGATTATGCTTTCAGTAATGCATAAAAGACAAGCATTCAAAATGTGACTTCAAACACTGACGGCTAGTGGATCCTAATGGATAGAGATCACCGTAAGTCAAGTCAGAGTAATGCCTGAGAAAGAACACCAATGAGAATTACCGATGAGCAGAATCACAAGCATAACCGACGGCCAGAAACATAGTGTAAATCGACGGAGAAGCATGAGGAGAACTAGAGTGTTGACCAAAGCTATCTAAGAGTTAAAACACCAAAATTAACTTGAGTTCAGAAATGAAAAAATATCTAGCTGGCAAAGCTAAATATGGACTTAACTGGTAGTTATCTTTGTTTTCATCGACAATATAAAGCCAGAGATAAGTAAAGGATTTAAAGTTATTTTGTCCAGTTGGCAAGAAGATCTATACGAGATAAAACAATAGTTTTTGCTTTAAATCTAATTGGATAATATTGTGGATCATGCCAAGATTAGGAAATCAAGAACCTAACAACGGTGATATCATGTCTATAAAGAGACAACTTAATTCATTACGAATTGAGAGGGTGAATGAATGAAAAGAGGATGCTGAAGAGAAACTGATGAAGAGCAACTTCATACAGTCCTGATCAATCAAGCTAAGGAAAGAGCTAAATTTTTCTGTGGACACCGAGCAACAAAGCACAACATCACTGAGCATAAGTAAAGTGGAGCAAATGTATTAAAAGAGATATATTGATCAGATTAGTTTTATGAGATTACAATACATCTAAAAATGTGCAAGTATAAGTTGTATATGTGAACAGATCATACTATTTCAGTTTAACCATTGATTTAGAAAGTCTCTTAACTGAGTGAGATTTAAAGATCCTTTCTATATTGAGATACATCCCAAGGAGTATCAAAAAGTTTGATGATGAAGATAGCATGAGATGCAAGATACCTATTGAAATGCCAAGTGAGTGTTTGATCAAGGAAGGTAGCATAGAGATGCCTGATATCAAGTGATAGACTAAAATTTTAAATCCTCTAATAAGGTCACACCTAACAGTGTGTTTGTAACCTTTAACAAGGTTGGCTCTTCACCGAGCTCACTTCAAAAGAGTGAAAATTTTGGGTTACCGGTCCTAAGTGAAATTTCCCTTAACAGGGTTTCCACGTTAAAAGTCCACGTGTCAATGTGTTTATGAGTCATTACTTTAGTGTTTTACATTACACATAGCTAATTTGGATTGATCGGTATACTCTAGATAATTTACTGTCTTTTGGTAAATTAACAGACTGCTAATCGGTAAACATACAGTATAAGGTTTAACAATGCATTCCGAGTAGTAGTAATTTGATAATTGTATTTCAAGGCATTCATCTTATAGGACTAAAGATAACTAGAGGATTAATATTGTGGTACTAAGTTTTGGGTTGATTATTGGAATATTTTTTAGGCCGCTTATTCACCCCCCCCCCCCCCCTCTTATTTATTACTAACATAATGTCTAGTCTAGTAGTAGTCAAATATAACTGTCCTCCAATCATTGACCTATATTTACTTGCATCATCCTTTGGTGAATCATCTTCTTTTGTTAACTTGCATCCAGTAATAATAGGTGTGCAAATTGGTTTAGAGTTCTTCAATAGTTCTTTGACATACTTGGACTAAGAAATGAAAATTCTTTTACTATTATAATTTACTTGTAATCCAAGAAAGAAATTCAACTCGCCAATCATAGACATTTTGAACAGCCTTGTAGTACAAATTACTATCAACATATCCCTTCTTAAATCCTTGTCCAATCAGCTATTTGTCTAATATGTCATACTAGGACCTAGGTGTCTGCTTCAATCTGTACAATGCCTTCTTCAATCTACAAACAAAATCTGAATCACTTTCTGACCTAAAACCTTCTAGTTTCTCAATGTAGACTTCTTCTTTTAGTTCTCCATTCAAGAATATCGATTTTACATCCATTTGATACACTTTGAAATCCTTATGAGTTGCAAAATATAAGACTATTCTGATTGCTTCCATCCAGGCAACAAGAGCATATTTTTCTTCAAAATCAATGCCCTCAATCTAAGTATAACCGTTGCAAACCAAACTTTCTTTATTTCTTATCAACTTTCCATTCTCATTCATCTTGTTTCAAAACACCCACTTTGTTCCAATCACATTTTTGTCTAGCGATATGGGCACAAGTTTCCAAGTCTAATTTTTCTCTATTTGATCAAGCTCTTCTCTCATTTCCTTTATCCAATTTTGATCATTACAAGCTTCTTCAACAATCTTTGGATCAGATTCCAAAAGTAAACATAATAACACTTGTTTTGGAGCAACTCTACTTCTTGTGATTACTCCTTTATTCTTTTCTCCTATGATCTAATTTTCTGGGTGATTTTTTAGTACATACCTTGGTGTCTTAATTGTAGATGTTGGAGCCTCCTTTGTCTCTTTTTCTTCTTTTTTATCTTTTTTCTGCCATCGGGTTCATCAGACTCATATTCGGTGTGCCTCATAGAATTTCTATGAATATCTTTATCAAATTTCTCATTTGTACTTTCAATTATTTTATTCAGTCTCTTGTGGTAACACCAGTATGCTTTTCTCTTTGTAGAATATCCCATAAATATACCTTCATCAGTTGTACTGTCAAAATTCCCAAGATTGGCTTCATCTCTTCAAATGTAGTATTTACTCCCAGAATTTTTGAAATACTTCACTATCAATGATCTTCTGTGTCATAGCTCATATGATGTTTTTCAATACCATTTTATGAAAAGTACTCTATTAAGAGTGTATAATGTAGTGTGTATATCTTCTCTCTAATAGAACTCTGTTAACCCTACTTCCTTGATCATTTTTCTAGCTGCCTCTTGAAATTTCTGATTTATCCTTTCTACCACACAAATTTTTTGTGGTGTCCTTGGGGCAGATAATTGTCTTTTAATGCCATGTTTCTCATAGAATTTGTTAAATTCATCAGACATAAACTCTCCTCCTCTATCAGACCTCAAGCACTTGATTTTTCTATCACTTTCATTTTCAACTCTTTCCTTGAATATCTTGAATTTCTCTATTGCCTCTAATTTTTACCTTAAGAATGCAACCCGAGTAAATCTGAAATAATCATCAACCAAAATCATGAAATATTTATCACCTTGTAAGCTCCTTGTTATGGTTATACCACATATATCTATATGGTCAAGATCAAACAATTCAATAGAATATTTTCCTTTCTTTTGAATGATGCTTTTGTCTACTTCCATTCTTGACATCCTTTGCAAAAAATATTGTTTAGTTTGGTCAGTCTTGGTAAGTCTCTCACAATATAGGTCAAACTTATTCTTACTAGATAATCAAATTTTATGTGACACATCCTCTATTGTCAAATCTAGCCGTCATCGATCTATGTTACTAAGCATTTCTTTGTAGCTTCTTCGAGTTGATACATATTTCCCATTTTCCTTCTTCCAACAACAATAATAGTTCTAGACTTCTTACGAATCTCATAACCATTATCTTGAAACACAACATTGTAGCCATTTTCACACTTCTGTCCAATGCTTAAAAGATTATGATATAGAGCCTTCACATAATAAACATTTTCAGTGTTATGCTTCTCATAAAAAGTAATAGAATCAATTCCAACAATATGTGTCTTTTGATTATCTCTAAAACTAATAGTTCCACCATCATATTTTTCAAGTTTCACAAACTTACTTTGTCACCATTCATGTGATGTGAATGACCACTATCAACCAGCCATTCATCTTTATGTCTTATAACATATAAGGCAATACATTCATAAGATCTTAGATAAATGTTAGAGATATCAAATCTAGGTTCATCTTCCTCTGCTAAGAACCAATAGTCCTCATCTTTTGATTCATCATCTGATATACTAGAATTCTCATTGACATAATAAGATTTCTTTTTAAATCTCTTAAACATTTTTTTTGTTCCATTTTATGGAAACCTAGTAGCAATATGACCAATCTTTCCACATCTAAAGCATTTAAAGGGTAACATACCTTTCTTGATTTTTTTGGCAATGTTTTCTTTCAACTCATCTGAACTTTCATCATCTAGATCATCTTCTATGTTTGTGGCTTTAAAGGTTGTGTCATATTTCTCCTTATCTTTTTCAAAAAGTTTCAACTCAAATGTGGTCAAGGTGTCAAAGAGTTGGTCTTGGGTAAACTTCTTTGGATCATATACTTCTTTGGAGCAGAGATATTATCACTGTAACTCTCCTATAAAGTCACCATAATCTTCTCCATAATGTCTGTGTTTGTCAAGGTACCTCCTTGATTTATGACCTCATTTACCACATTGTCAATCTTTTTAAAATAACTTTTTATATCTTCATTTTCATCCATCTTCAAGTTTTCATATTTACACTTAGCATCCAATAATTTGATAACTTAACTCTATAATTTCCTTCATAAATCTCTTTCATCTTTTCCCAAACTTCATAAGCAGTTTTCAATGAAAAAACTTTTCCAAGCTCATTTTTTGATAACACACTAAAAATAACATACCTTGCCTTTTCATTTTCTTCACTGGCTAAAACCTCACGAGGAGTAGAAGGTCCACTCGCATTTGTTGGTGTAACTTACTTATTCTCCATAGCTTTCCAAGTTTTGAAACTCATAGAAATTATGTAACTCCTCATTTGTTCTTTCAAGGTATTGTAGTTAGATCCATCAAACATAGGGATGTTCAATTTGTGTGTTATCAAATCTACCTCAAGCGGTTAATCTCTATACCAAGGAACCAAATTTTTGATACCAATTGTTGAACAGATCGAATAACTAAGAGGGGGAGTGAATCAATTATTCAAAAAAATTTCTTAATCTAACTTTAACTGGTAACAATGATAAATCATTTAGACAATTAAAATAGATGTAAACATGAAAAACACAAAATAACGCCATGCACAATGAACACCATATTTTTACATGGAAACTCAAGGTGGGAAAAACTAAAGAGAACTATTCTCAAGTATAAAATCCTAATTAAGGTGATTTTTACAATGCTCACTATAGGTAAGGCTCACTACCAATAAGGCTCACTGTTGGTAGGCTAGCTGTCAGTTGGGAAAACTGCCTTGAATACAAATTAGTTATCATAGCTAACTGCCAATACAAGAGGCTCGCTGCCTACAAAAATTGGCTTACTGCTAAAAGAGTATTGATAAAAATAAATCCACCACTGAAGTAATACACACCAGTTTGTTTCCTTTGGTAACACACACTCGCACAAATAATAAGATCTTCTAAACTTTATATTCCTTCTTTGCATGCTCACATACATACATCTTCTCATCAAACAAGATCATCTTCTTCATATACTGATCCATGTCATCATAGAACATCCAAGTTGGCCTAACACAAATTGAAATAGGTCACACCAGGTCATTCTCGTAAAGAATGAAATGTGGACCACATAAAACCTCATCGCTCAAATCAAGACACTGCACATTCTCCATGACATTCAGAGCTAACAAATAGGAAAATAAATGTTACAAATCTAATGGTCACTTTGAAACACATCAACCAATATCATATCAGTATGGACCTAAAAGATTAAATCTCAACATGTAACAACATGAATGGGGCCAAGACAAACACGATAAAAGATAGATCATTATAGCATGCCCTTTGGTGTGAATTCAACTAGAACAAAAATCTTCAACAACCTAAAATACTGGTATACCATAAACTGAACCTCATCAGCTAGGTGGATATGGTGACATCAATGATAACCATTAATGAAAAAATCAATCACATTAAAAAAAAAGAAGTTCACATAGTATTCAATTGAATTATCCAACATTGCTATCACCCAACCTCCTAAAAGATTGGAAGTGGTTAATTCTACTTTTCAAGAGAGGGACCTCGTCCTTGTTGTCCCTGTCTTTGTATTGTGTTAACTTCACACTCAATATCCCATTAGTATTAACTTTTTCAAAGAGTTTTCTACCTTTGATATTTTTTTATATTAGCATATACTTTGTGTTTCCTAGAATAGTTGATTCCACCAAATGGAAGAAGAGACAAAACTTAATCCGTGACTTAAGGTCTTATCATACCAAGTTAATTTTTTTGATGTGGTTTTCCAAGCTTGCCAAATGGAGTTAAAGGGGGGTGAACCATGGGTTTTAAAATAAGGATCAAGAAGGACCTTATCTTTCTAGCTAACCACATTCCAAGATTGTCTACCAATAGTTATTTGAATAAAATTTCAAATAAGGTGTTTCCAAGGAGTGTCTCCATCCAAATCTCTCACAATCCATTTTATAGTGAGGTAAATTCCCTATGTATAGGTTTTTATAATTCCCAACCCTCCTTTATCTGTTGGTTGGATAGAATGAGTACATAAAGTAGCCAACAAACATTTAGTATTTCCCTATTCAGTCCAAAGGATACTTGTAATAAGTCGAGTCAATTAATTGTAATAGGTTTTAGAGGGAAGCTTCAAGAAGAGATGTAGATATGACTAGCTAACAAGGTTTTGTTGGGAACTTGGATTTTACCAGCCACAGAGAGGAACGTTTTGGCCCAATTTAGAAGTTTATTTTTTTATTCTATGCAAGAATCAGTTACACATCTCTTTAAGTGAAACTTAGATATCAAAGGGGATGCCAAGGTATCTAGTAATGGTATCATGCTTCACCTAATTCTATTCACTAGGAAATCAAGGTGGTTGAGGGTTGGGGCGGGTCAATATAAATTTAGTTTTATGCACGACCAAATCAAAGCCTAGAATAGTACAAAAATGTTCTAATGTATCCAAAATATCAGTCACTTCCTCAATAGAATTTTGTATGAACAATATACTGTCATCTGAAAAATAATAATTAAGTATTGGTAGCTTTGCCTAGTAGCCAAATACCTTGCATAAGTCTATGTGAAAGAGCTCGTTGAAATCGATATCCAAGGGAATTAGTCACGAGGCCATAAAAAAAAGGAGCAAGGGGAAACCTTGACAAATGGAATTTTCCAAGGAGAATGAAGGAGAAATTATGCCATTGATAGTCACCTATAAAATGCATCCTTAAATAACATGATATTTTTTTCACATATTTTAGTTCCAAATCCAAACTATTTTAGCATTTTAAGGATAAAAGGCTAGCAAATGCAATTATAAGACTTATTAAAATCAATCTTAATTATTAGAGCATCTCGAACATATTTTTGGACCCATTAGATTTTTTCCCATGGAAGAACCAAATTGTCTAAGATAAATCTTCCTCCTAAGAAACTTGTTCGTTCCATATGCACAATCATTTGGTAAATGTATTTAATTCTTTATGCTAATGGTGGTCCACTATCATTGATTAGACATTAAATAGAATATATATATATATATATATA
>MU226176.1:3604911-3636318 GCA_018584345.1 Thuja plicata | reverse complement strand
CTTTTTTGGATGACTACCATTTTATATTTATCAAATTTCAATCATTACAATTATGCTTTTTATAGTAGCCCGATCCTGGATTAATAAGAACAATGCAATTAAATAAATGATTGGAATGAGTTTTGACTGCTTATTGAAACAGACACATGTTATCGATGATTAGAATGTGGTCCATCATATTTCGCTTGAAATACATACCAAACATATGCTGGCATACGTGAAAATTTTAATCAAAGCTAGATCAATCCTATCCATATTTGTGGATATGCTAAAAAGTGATGGAGATAGGTCCTACATAAGCTCTTAAACATTAGTGGTTGGTTCATCGAATGACATGAATCAAAAGTGAATTGGTTTATAGCTGCATTGATCTTGCCTCAACCAATAAAACTAAAATTTTGAATTTAAGCTCAAAACAGAGAAAAATATGTTCTCTCTAGACCAATATGAAATGGATCTTATGAATCATCAAGAATGTGTTGACATTAAGATTGAATCAATAGCTGATGTGAAACTTAACATGGTTTTGTTGAACTAGATTGTATTTTATATCAATGAGTTCTTAATTTACAATGAATTTGTAGAATGTTTTGAAAAATAATTGCTAAATTAGCATGGATGAACTTGAAATAGGACATGTTTTCATCAAACTAGGATCCCTTGCTACTAATAGAAAATAGATATTATATGGATTTGGGTTCTCTTATTATTAGGGCAATGACTAGCTTTGTTTTATGAATTTTTTATAGGTACATTCGACTTTATTTGAAGAAGAAAGAACAAAATTTTGCAATACAATAAATTACCAAAAGGTTTCTTTTGAAGCAATTAATTTCATTTCTCCAAATCCTTGATTTTCATCAAGAATATTTGTAATAACTCACCTTAATGAAAAAGACTAGCTCAAAGCATGCTTGATAGCCACTACAACAATGACTCAGTCCCCTCTCATTTCAGTGATGACGTGAGGAAGTATATTCCCCAAGAAGAGTTATTAGTCACATTTCCTTTTTATTTATGCTTTCAAATCAAACACCTATCGGCATATCCCTTGCAACTCCTTTAGGTGCAAGTGCTAGTAAATAGCTATTATCGTCTTGATGTTTATAAATATAAGGGATTCCATAAAATCCCGTGGTCCCTAGCCAGCATGGGTATATCCTTTCTCGTCATATGTGAGATCATTGTAATTTGTTGGATATAAAGCCTATGTATTAGGCATAAAGTTCTCCTATGAAGATGCTTGCTTTATATAAAGGTTTTTAAAGTGGTTGTTTTGAAAAGGTGAGGAATATCTGTGAAAAATATTTTTAAAATATAAAAATGATATTATAAAGATTTTTATTTTTTTTATAAAATTTTTTTACAGAATTATCATTTTTACAATAATTTTAAAATTAGAATTTCTCTAAAAATAAAAATTGTATTATGAAGAATTTTTCTTTATATAAAGATTATCTTTCTATATAGAATCAGCGTGTTTACAATAATTATAAAATTAGCGATTCTATATAATGAATTGAAAGATGTGTTAAGTATGAAGATAATATTAATAAAAATAATAATTTTAAAATTTCATATATTGAAATATAAGAAAATATAATGTTATATGGGTGGAAATGTATTTTTTTTTCTAGTTTTATTTTGGATTTATTTTGATCTTTTGTTTGCATTACAATAGTTTGGAGTTCAAATGGCATAGTTATGGTCGTTTGTTTCGCGGAATTAGACTGGAATTGGCATTATCTAATTCCGGATAATGCCAATTCCATGTTTGTGTCCATCTTACAAAATTGGAATTGGAATTGGAATTGGACTTTTCAAATTCCAATTTTACCCCAAGATGGGAATATGCATCTTCCACCTAAATAGGTGGAATTAGAATTGGTTATTCCAATTCCAATTTTTATAAAACCAAATTTAAGCTTTACACATGTGTGTGTGTGTGTGTGTGTACATGTGTATATATACCTACACACATGTGTATATATACCTACACACATGTGTGTATATGTGTGTATATGCACACATGTATATATATATGCACACACACATGTGTGTATATGTGTATACATGTATGTGTGTATATATAAACTTATAATGGGTGTGTGTGTATACCCACACATGTGTGTATGTGTATATACATGTATGTATATATACACATGTGTGTGTGTATATGTGTATACATGTATACACATATACACACATGTGTGTATATGTACACACACATGTGTATATGTACACACACATGTGTATATGTACTTATACATATGTGTGTGTACATATACACACATGTGTGTATATGTGTATACATGTGTACATGTATACACATATACATGCATGTGTGTATATATACACACATGTATACATATATACATGCATGTGTGTATATATATACATATATACACACCATATTTAAAAAATTAAGAAATAAACAATTAAAATTTCTTATGCATCTTCTCAGTCATCTTCCGGGTGAACCAAACGGGTCCAGCCCATATTCTAGAATTCATTTTCAGAATAGCAAAATTCCAGAATTGGCTATTCCAGCATACACAAATTCCGTGAAACAAACAGGCCCTAAGAGTTAGCATTTGATTTGTACTTTTTATTTTATTTTTGGGAGTCCTCTTTTATTAGTTTGAATATATTATTTTCAACCTTGATTCAAGATCACAATTATACCTTTAAAGGGATTTGAGTATAGCCTTGAAATATTTTTTTTCATATTTGAAATTTAAATATGTGACTTAAATAACTTGCTTCAAGTTAGTCATTACTCATTAACTCAAGCATACAATATTCAAATTTGCACACAAGGATGTTATATAAAAGAGTAATGTTCAAGTTCCTTTTAGACATCCATATTTATCTTGTCATATCCATCCTTGATACATTATTCAATCAATAAAGTCTTGCATCAACATCAACAATCAAGAGGATAAGCATAAGCACTTGCATTTTTATTTTGTGTATCTTTTAATTTGTTCCAAAATATTAAGTTGATCAAGGGACAGGTGGGAAGGTAGTTGTTTCCCCTTTCCCTATCATAGCAAGTTTGGATAGTAATTTTTAGGTTTTAATAAAATCATTGCTTGTCATTGTACGTATGAAAATCAATGCACACTAATGTAGATATATAGTAATATGTTTATAATTATGCTTGTTGTAGCAAAAGGTTGAGAGGAGGTTCTACTAGGTGGATAAATGGGTGGTTAGTTTAAAGTTATAATGCTTGAGGGTGAGATAGAAAGAGATGTACATGTGGCATTGGTTGCCCAAGGTCACAATGAAAAAAATCCTACTTAACACACTCATGTCTTCTAAAAACTTGGTTGATCTGTAATAGGGAAAGAATGAAGTTTAATGAACAATTGAGGATTCAGTTGGTAGTTGGAACAAAAATGAAGACGATTACAACATTGCCTCTTCCATTAAAACCCTAGCACCAACTACAGGTCATGCTCTAATTGCCATACGATGGCCTTTATTGTTTAAGGCATTACCACCTTTGTTGTTTAAGGCATTCACAACCATTGTTGTAAAAATCATTTCAAGCTATGACAACCAATTTTAACTAGGAACATTTGGCCCAAAAGATAAGGACATCATTATTTGAGAACATGGAGAGTCGTCATTGTCTCTTTCTCATACATGGGTTTAGCCAAATCTTGTTATGTCAATTGCTTAGTAGTGAATCATAGTGGTCATACTTCTTACAGTAAAAAAACCGATACTTCTGCTCAATACATTGTAAAACAACACCCATACTAATGCTCAATACTTATGTTGATAATTTTTTTCCATTGTCACTCTTAGAGTGACCTCACATAGAACTTCAAGTCCAAGGAGTACCAAATCACTTTCTTTGGTCTAGAAAAAGGAATTATTTTGGTGGATTTTTATCAAATGACTTGTAGTTTTATTATAATCATGGAAAGGGTAACACCTTATCGAGCCTTAAAAACTCCATAAATTTAATAGATTTAAGTTTAGATTAGTCTTGGATCAACCTTCAAAGAAATCATCTTACCCCTAATAGTCTAAAACTCCTGAGAATAATTTAGCCAGGGGAAACTCAATCTTTTTGGAGTCAACATCTACTCCTTCCCATAAAATAGTTTGGACAAGAAACTTCACTTGTTCAAGACACATTTGAAGAATCTAGTAAAAAGGGATTGATCCTATGTAAATTTGAGGTTAATATCCACATGCTTAATATGAGTTATTCAACTACAACAATAAATGAGAATGTCATAAAAAATACTGAAATGTTTTTTGCCAATGCAAATGTGGAATGCCTTATTTGCTAGAGTCTAAAAAGTAGATGGAGTCTTAATCAAATTAAAGTGCATCATTAAGAAATGATAGACTTCCATGCACATATAAAGTCATTTTGGCCATATCGTGATGATATATGTAGTGAAGATCTAGCTTGCTAAAAAAATTAACCCATAAAGCTCATCCAAAAAATCATTGATGAGCAAAATTAGAAACTTTTCCTTAATGTTCAGTCTATTCAATTCCCCAAAATAAGAGCACATCCTCGATCCACCATCCTTTTTAGTTACCATAACCTCAAGGGACAAATAAGAAATAACATTGAGTTTGATAAAACATGCTTTCACTATTCCTTAATTATATTTTCAATTTTTTTATAAGGATATCAATTGTGTTGAATATTCAATAAGTAACTACCAATATTGAGGGAAAATGAATGATTGTATGATATTTGAGGAGGCAATCTTTGGGTTATCCAAACACTTAATGATATTCATTTAAGAGTCCTAGCACATGTATATAGAAGGAAAATGTTACAAATGAATTTGAGCCTTAGTGGAGTGGAATTTGGCATCATTGCCAAAGATCCCTTTATTTAAGATATTATCCATGAATTAGAACTACCAATCTGAACATCAACAACATTTAGACCTTGTAAACTATAACCATTATAATTTTACTATATTCTATCCATAATTTGAAATAGTAATAATTAAGTGGCATTAATATTTATAGTCACTGGATGTTAGACATTGGATATGTACCTACCTATGAAAGAGAAGATATATCAAAGGTTAGGCATATCCCCTCATAATGAGTATGACATTACAATACTTGTCTACATAATACATGGTATTCCCATTAACCACCATAATTTATTATTATTGCATGAATGGACTAATAATGGAGTTTGTTTGGCAAATTTTTGCTAATGAAATTATGCCCACTATCCTCATCAATCAATAACATGATCCTTTGGTGTTTGATGTAACCAATAACTTTGAGAATTCAAATGGAAAAGAGTCCTACTTAAGCATGAATAGAGATGTGATCATCCTAAGCCACCACAATATTAGGTAACTCTCACTCCTTTTCATGTTTAGAAGACTCACTAGTGTTACTAGACCACTAATATAAAAATAAATGAGATAAAAGTGTTATTCATGATGTGTCCTCTCTCCCACTTTTGATTACAACTAAAATATTTTATTTTCTAATTCTCTGCTAATTAATCTTAAGATAAATTGTAAATTAAAGGTAGTTTATTGTTGCAGAGAATCATAAAGGGTTTTTATGTGTTACAAGCTTGTCTTCAACTAGTCTACCTATGGTAATGATATCGACCATATAAGGGGGAATTCATCTTTAACTTTGCTTGAATAACTTTCATGTAATAATGCTTTGGTAGAGAAACTTAGATAACTTACCTTTCTAGATCCTCATAAAGCCCCTTGATTTAGAAAATCTCAACCATGTTTCTATTCCTAACAAGTTACATGTACCCAAAAGGTACAATTTGGATACCAATAATCACAAAGCAAAGCTCGCAACTGCAACTTGTCCATGAGGAGGAACTTGATGTACATAAACGTAATGTGTCATCGTACCTAACCTAGTTGTAGCTCCTTATCCATTAAATTTTTTCATGTTAATGTTTGTTACCGTGGAGATGTAAAAAATATAAGAATTGTGAGGTCATCTAATTTTTATGATAAATAAAGGGACAGAGTTCCAAGAAATGAATATTAGCCACCGCCTCTTTAAATGTTTACTCTTTCAAACTATTGCTAATTATTTTGAACAATCTCGACAAGGAAAGACACTTTAGTCTTGAAATGTCTTATATGCTAGCTCTACTCTTAAGAATCATATTCGAAGGCACAATGTTGTTAAATGCATTTTTTAGGGGTGGAAGGGTTTAAATGAAAAAATATAAGAATTAAGTGATGGTCACAGATGTAGATACCTAGATGAAATGAACAATGTCTTTGGTGGAAAAATAGTTCTTGGAGTTATATATCAATACATTTAGCATAGAAAGAGGATCACAATGTGATAAGCACCAAAAAAGTGTAAAAATTGGTTTGGAAATTTCTTTTACTCAAGGTTTTGGAATTTTAATACCCTATGGGCAAGACATGTAATTAGATCAATTGAAATATTCAAAAATTGAAAAAAATAGATTCAAGACTTAAAAAAAAATTAGAGTCTTTCTAAACAATATGGTGTGTTTTCCCACAAGTATAATATAAAACAAACTTCTCAACAATCTCAAATTCTAATTGTTAATGGTTAGATATGATTGCATAGAGTAGGATACAAGAGATAAGACTCCTATGCAGTGTATCTAGTCTATAAGCTAGTATATATACATAATGTTAACCTAATGTTTTAAAGCATCAATTATAAAGGATAAACTATATTCATATTCATTATCCCATCTTTGAGTTATGATGCAAATAACTTCTTAAGGGTAATCATTTATACATGTATCATATATCTATATAGTTGAAAGATATTTAGGGATAGGCTTTAAAAAAAATCTACATTATCTCTTTATATACTTAAGGTACGTGGAAGCTCATGACTGTATACAAAAGTTATTTGAGGCTTAAGATTTTGGAGTAAAAGCAATCCTCACTTCTCTAGAGCCTTTATAGGGAATCAAGATTAGTCAAGAATGGCATCTCTTTTGAGGATATTTAGAAAACCTTGATACAAGGTTTCTACTGTAAGAAAAATACTTACAAGGGAAAAATGAGAAGATATTGGACAAAGCTATTTCAAACAAATACTTTTGCAGCTACTTTTTGATCATCAAAATCTCAAGATGACAAGGTGAGTGCATGTGATAAATAATAGCAAAAAACATCAAGCTGGTAATGTTGTTGCAAAAAATGACTATGGTTTCCACAAAATTGTTATGATGAAATGTGATAATACATTGAATAAGGAGTGAGGAAAAAATAGATATAAAACCACGTTCGGGAAAGAAGAGGACGAAGAAGAAAAATGAGCACAATTTTAAGTAGTTAATATTTACTTTAGACGATAGATTGTATATTTTTCATACATGTATTGACCTTTTGTTAACAATGACAACTCTTAGCCTCAAATTTACCTTTTTTTTTATAGTAGAATATTCTTTATTCAAAATCCATCAGTTATTTTTTGTTTCCTTATAGTGGCTTCTTCTATGTTGATACTATACATTTTTAGAAGGTATTATGGGGAAATAGAATTTGGTGAGATTGAGTTTCATTAGAATAAGTGTATGGTTTTCATTATAGTTTTATGGTGAGATGTGAGTATACATTAAACAAGGAGTGCGAGAAGAAAACTAAAAATCCACATTTGGGAAAGAAGAGGGAGAAGGGAAAAAGAAGCATTAATTTAAGTAATTTAGGTACAAAATAGTTGATAGCTTATTCAAGTCAATTACAAGCTTTCTCTCTCTCATTGAAACATGAATAAAAAGAACATAGTGGTAGGAGTGGACAATGACAACATGATCATGATGCAAAAAAAAATTTCGCATGCAGTCACTAATAAGTTAGTGCTAGTCAACACAAAAGTAGACAAGTTTTATGTGGTGGGATGTTAGACTTACAATTAACACTCTTTTAGCATTGGAAATGACATATACAATTTTCATTTATGTTTTATCAAATTTTCATTAATGGTTTTGGTGACCTTCCTTGGATTGGATTTATAATGACAATTAAGAACCCTCATCCTCAAAGGTTATGACAATGCTTCCAAAAATATGCAAACATATGTTCATAACTTCCTCGTGGGTTTTACTTTTAATAGTTGCCAACATAGAGGCCTTCGATATAGCTATATATTTACTCACAAAGGGATTCAAATATTTTAATATCTCCTCTCTAAGGTCATTAAATGTCACACTAATTGAGATGCACATGACATTCACTCGCATTTGGGTATATTATTTTCCTTTGGAGGTTAACTTGGATGGTATTAATTTTGAAAGAGAAATATTTCTTGTTTTGGAGGATGTGAAGAAGAGCCATTGTCTCATTACTATTAGTTTCTTCTTCCTCGCGATTAATGTTTCCTTTATTTATTTAGTTATTAACAAACTTAATTTCTAATACAATTTATGAGGACAACCAACAAGAGAAAAACTCTCTCTTCAACTTTCTCGACGGGATTGAGCGAGTGGCGGCCAGCTTGGCCCTCCGTACGTAGGGTGTATTCAATGCGTCACTACTCGCCCAGGCAATAAGGGCTTGACATTAGATGGATTGAATACATCTATCGATGCAATGAGAGGAGAGGAGAGGCTAAACCCTAAGGCTGTATGTAGTGGAGAGAAGGAGAATAAAACCTTCAACCAAGTGGTGGTTGGTGTCCCAATTTGCAAGAATGGCACTAGATTCATCGACAAAGACTAGGGAGGCGATGGAGTCGGTGGAGGACCAGGAGGTAAGGTTCCAACCTCTGAACGCCTTGTCATTTCTCCTAACGTAGATATGTCCAATGTGATTAGGGCAGAGAAAAGTAGGCTTCTAGGTACTACTATTTTCCTTGTTGCTCAAGATTTTGATAAGCTTCCTTCCTGCATGTTTATAAATAATTGGCTCCATTCGATTTGGGGAATGAAACTAGGATTTAAATTTTCCTTATGAAAAATTATTCAAAAGGGGTTATTTGTTATTTTCTTCTATGACTCAGCAAGTCAAAAGCCTGTGGTTAATAAGCAATTCTGGAGTATTGACTCCTATAACTTTTGTACCCTAGGTTGGTCAAGCAATGCCAATCTTGAGGAAATTATGGCACTATCATGCCCTAGATGGTTAACCATTAGAGGGATACCTCCATTTCTTTGGAATGTCTTTCCAGAAGCCCTAGAGTCATTGGGAAAATTCATTTGCATCGACCAATTTAATCCCCTACTCCCACATATGGACACTAGAGTGTTGATTTCTATCAAACTCGGAGTTGATATTCCAGACAGTCTTGTTTTTTTAAAATCTTGAGGATGGTTTATTCTCGTGTCTGGTTGAATTTCTGGGTGGAGTGAACTCGTGTTTCCTTTACAAAAGAGACAACCACACGAGGAGGAACTGCCCTCTTTTGGCTGCTAAATATAAACCCCAAGCCTCTTCTAGAGGTAAGGGCAAGCATGACCTACCTGATTTCCCTAGCTCTAACCAACCTTCCTCCTTTGAAACATAGATATTTGATCCCCCTACTAACCCTATCCCTATTTTTGGTGATTGCAACATGGTTGATCCTAACCCTAACAAATCAAGCCTTGAAAAACTTTCCACATCTCTTGGTTTTGAAAGGAATTTCGTGGAGGATCTAGGAAAGGCTGGTAAACAATAGAATTGGTGATAAGAATCCTCCTATGCAAAAGAGTAGAAATATATGAAAATTTAAAAAATTCTCAAAAGTGGGCTATGGACAGGATTAGGAGAAATGATGGACCCTTCAAGAGAAGGAGAGGTAATACTAATGAAAGAATCATTGACCATGCCCCCCCCCCCTCCTGATAATTTCCTCAAAGATAGGAGAGACAATAAGAAGATAACTGATAGAGAGTGTGTAGAAGAAGGGGAGATGGGGAATAGTGAGTGTTGTCAAGATGACATGGATACCTCAGAAGAGCAGAATAGAAGTAGAATTAGGGATCCCTCCAGTAGAAGTTCTTTGAATGATTATGGATTGATAGTCATTCCTGCAACCCCCTGCCCCCTCCTCTACCTTCCCTTCACCCACTCCCTCTACCCACTCACACCTTAATGTCCCTTCTGGGATAGAGGAAATTAGCAAGGGGGGATCTTGCTACAACATCTTAGAAGGCTAATTTATCCCTCAAGGAAGTTTACAGTGAAAGTGGTATGAATAAGGATTGGGCCATCATCCCATTTGTTGATAGTCCCTGGGATGTTAAGTTCAACTCTATCAAAATCAAGAGGAAGCCTAGAATAACTAACTCCCTCATTAACTTTGAGAACCCCATAGAGGGAGGAGACATAATTGGACCTAAAGAAGGCAAGAGGAAAAGGGGAAGACCTATAGGCTCAGTCAATAAGAAGGAGACCAAGAACAATAATAGTAATAACTTTCCTAAATGTTACTCAAGCTTTAGGACTACGATGGAACTCTTCTACATAATTTCTATGGACACTAAGGTTTCATCTTGGAATGTTAGAGGACTAGAATCCTCAAATAGGAAATATATAGTGCAGAGATTTATGAGAGCCAATAAGGGTTTTGATTTTTTGATGTTGCAAGAGGTAAAAGCTACCAACTTCACACTTTCCATCTCCCTTAATTGTATCTGGAGAGAAGCTACTGCCTTCTCTACCACACATAAAAGAGGGAGAGGAGGCACATCTATTCTCATAAGCCCTAACTGGGCCAAACTTTTCTCCAAATGGGGAACAATGTAATAGAGTTGTTTGGATGATCCTTGACTACAAAGGTAGAGAATTTGGAATATGTTCAGTATATGCCTCCAATGATCATAAGGAAACAAAAAAATTATGGAAATGGTTGTATCAACTAGAGGAAGTCCCCTAGATCATGGGGGGATTTTAAAATGGTTGTCAACTCTCAGGATAAGTTGGGGGGTAATAGATTGGAGTGCAAGGGTAGTGAACAATTATTTTGGAATAGGATGATTGGAAAAGATGGAATCCTTGACCCACTTAGTGGTTGCAAAAATAACCACAGAGACATTTCATATACATGGTGCAACTTTCATAAAGGAAGCAAAAGGATCTACTCTAGGCTAGACAGATTTTACTTTAATCATGATTTTTTCAACTGTTAGAAAGATGATACTAGTAGACTGGTTAAGGTGATTCCCTATACATTATCAGACCATCACCCCGTCTCTGCTAGATTCACTCCTAGTGGATCTACTATTAAGAGTTGCCCTAGAGACAAATATTTCTACCTTAACACCTCCTTGTTGAATGAGGCAGGAATCAATAATGTTGTGTACGTGATCAGATGGTACAAGAGAGAAGTAGTGAAGCACAAAAGTGCAAGGAGTAGATGGGCCCATAAATACCTCAAGTTGGAAATCCTTGTTTCAAATAGTTGGGGGGAAGAGCTAGGGATTCTAGGTGGTTATAAGGAAAACTTCACGATGATATTTCTAGGGCAGAAGGTGATTTGCAAGATAATCCCTCTTCTGAAGAGGCTACATCAAAATTAACATAATCTAAAGATCCTCTTAGAAGAGTGAAAATGATAAGCTCATAGGAGTCAAATTCACATCTAGGAGTAAGTGGGTGGAGCATGGAGACAGGGGCTCAAAATCATTTTTTGACCTCCTCAAACAAAAAGAGGTCAGGGTTAGGATTGAGGAGATTTGGGAAGAAGGGGATAAAATAGAGGACCAAGAGAGTATTGTCCAAGCTTTTGCATAGTTCTATCAAAAACTATTCACTTCAGAGGACACTGGGGAAAAGATGACATAAGATAGAAATAAGCTCAAACAAATTGTTCCTATTAGAGTGAGGGGAGAATATTTAACTCTTCTCAACAAACCTATCAGTTTAGAGTAAAACAATGGTGCTATAAAAAATGGTACTAGATAAGGCCCCTGGACCTGATGGCCTGTCTATAGAACTTTATAGGAAAAACTTGGATTGGATTGGGAAATATCTTGTAGAAGTGTATGAGGAAGCCTTTGTACAAGGAACCTTAGGAGGTGAGATCAATATTGGACTTATTAAGCTTATTCCCATGGAGGGTGATAGGTCCCTGATAAAAAAATGGAGACCAATAACACTCCTTAATATTCATACAAGATTTGGCCAAAGCCTTGGCCATTAGACTTAAAGAGGTGCTTCCCAAGATCATAAAATGCAACTAGACTCGATTTGTTAAAGGCGGGTACATTCTGGAAAACTTGGTTACATGTTGGGATGCCATGGAGTGGGCTAAAGAAACCAAACAACAAGCATGTATGCTTCTACTAGACTACAAGAAATCCTATGATAGAATTAAGTGGGACTTCATCTATTTGATAATGGAAGCACTAGGCATTCCAAAGGAATTTGTGAGAATGGTCCAAACTTTTTTGAATGGTGCTCTGGATAGGATAGAAGTAAATGGTGTAAGATCATATAGTTTTGAGTTGACTAGATCAATTAGGCAAGGTTTCCCTCTTGCACTAGCCCTATTTGTAATAGATGTTGATGTAGTAATCTATCTGATCTCAGATTATTTATTCCTACCGAGAGTTAGGGGAATACAAATTCCAGAAGGTAAAGAAGTTACCAATGTAAAATTTGTTGACGATACAACACTAATACTATAACTAGAGGTTAAGAATATGATAACATTTGTGAAAAAGATTGAATGGTTTTGCACAACCTTAGGTAGTAAGATATCAATGGAGAAATTCATCTTCTTAGGATGGACAGAGGAACCTCCACTTTTCTATCCTAATGAAAAATTAGATGGGAGGGGCCAGAATAGCAAGTAAAATATATGGGCATCCCATTCTCCATAAGCCCAACCATGAAAACAATGTGTAAATGGATTAAGCAGAGAGTAGAAAAGAACTTAAACAAATGGGATAGCCAATATTTCTCCATGGAAGGAAGAGTACAAGTTTGCCAAAAAATTCTTTCTTCCTATTCAATCTATTACTCCTCAGCTTGGCTCTTTTGTCACTACCAGTTTAATATTCTCCAAAGAATCATAAGGGATTGTCTATGGTCTGATGACAAGTCTATAAAAAAGGGACATATTGTAAGATGGGAATGGTGTACCATAGAGAAGAAAAATAGGGGATTAGGTTTGAAGGACCTAAGGATTCAAGTAATCTCTCTTGCCACTAAATGGATTGTAAAATCCATGGAGGGAGATGAATCATGGAAAATTCTGATAATAAATAATATAATAAGAGCGTATCCTAAGAAAGGAAAGAAATGGATGAATATATCACTCAATAACATACTTGCAATAGAGTTTTATTATTGTTGTCAGTCAGGATTACGCCTTTAGCTTGATTTGAACTCTAGCTATCCTGTTGAAATATGGAAACATTCTCCTTGATGGGATAGAGAATGAATCTCCAGATTCTAGGTTGGTTCCTATTTGGTTTGGAATATCACCTAATACTGGTTTTTATGGTTTTGGGAAAAGAGAGAAGGATAACTGAAAAATGAATAACTAACTAAAAGGGTGATGCACCAAATGGATTCAGATTTGTCAGAATTATAAATTTGTACCTATATGACATACATTACAGAACTCTGCAATAATTTTCACTTCACAACACCTAGGATGACCAAGAATTCATTATCAGGGTTTGTGCCACTAATGGTAACAATTCAGCCAAAAAATAGGTAATTTCTGCAAAAGGTTTATTCTTTATAACTTAGGATAGGAATTTTGAACAATTCACTAATCCATGCTTGAAAGGCACAATACAATTAAATGCAGAAAACTTGGAAGGATTGATAGAAAAACTCAGAAAAGATATATGAAAAATAGGGCCAGCTTTATTATCTTCAAAATCTGCAAATAGTTACATGAGAAAGTAAAAAAAATGTCAAGGAATATATGCACTCACTTGATCATAATCTATCTTAAACATGAACCGATAGCTGCAAAATACAAAAAAAAGGGCAAAGGAACAATATGCTCACTAATACCTCTAATTCCCAAAATTTTGAACCCTTATCAATGAATATGAAACTTCAATATATATCCCCTAAGGCCAATTCCGAAAAAGAAATCCCCCCTAAAAGGTCCTCCAAAACAGATAGACAACCCTAATTTCAAGGCCTAAATGATGCCCCAAAAACATAGCCTCCAAAAAGACCTCCATGATTTCTAAATCCCTAAATTTAAGGCATAAGTGATGCCAAAAATCAAGCCCTCCAATAATACTCTCCTAATGTTGATATTTTGAAGAATTACATCTTTTATGATATATCTTAATATATATCAAATAATATATTAAGACATCTAAAATATATCCCAAAAACAACCGAAGATGTAACCCAACCACCTAAAAATCATAAACCAAGCATGAGTAATACCCCACTAGACTCGACATCTTATCCCTATGGTCAACATGACCCATTTCAAAATATCTATCACTGTCATGGCAGTTGGGAAGGATATCATGGCACTTGGAGTAAGGTTGTCGTGCACTATAGTTTTGACAGGGTCTTAACTCCCTCTGTACTGTGGACTCCAAAGTTTATCAAACTTTGACATAGGCATTTTTTCGCATTTCATTTGCATCTCCAGTTTTGGGGGAAGAGGTTAGGGTTTTCTAGTTGTTTGGTGCCGCCATGCTTGGGATTTATGCACTGTTTCTTTGGCTTCCTTTTTCATACTCGGACTCATCTGGATTTCACCATGTGATCTGAGAGTTAACATTCATCGCATACTGTAGTTTTTTCATCTTTCTATGGCATTTGCGGGTTATGTGTGAGTCTCTCTGGAGTTTTTGTACCACAAACTATGGCGTTATTCATGCATCTTGTTCCCTTAAAAAACCCGAGCTCCATGCATGGTATTTGAGAGTCTTATTGTTTGTAGCACTTGAGCTGCAAATAGTTATAGAAAATGGATAATATTGGCTTCTACTTGTACTGGAGTCCTCGCATTTATGCATGAGCTCAGACTCTTAACTGGGCGTGGGATTTGTATCTTTATCCGCTATTCGTGGGCTCTCTTTGAAACTTGGAGTTTGTATGCTATAATATATGGCACCGCCTATCCACAAACTTGGGCTCTTCACTTGGCTCCAAAACCATGACCTCTCCTACATAAACTCCTTAGATAAATCGCTCTTCTTGCTTTGTTAACATTCTATCTTCTTTGGCTTGAATATGTTGTTTACTTCACCGTGGCTGTATTTTGGGTTTTCATGCCAAAAAATGGTGTTGTCCATGCATAGTATTTTAGTTAAACTCAAGCTTCTCTTTGTTTGAATTTGTAGAGAGTCGGGCCTTCTTACCACTGCGACCTCTACTTGAAACTTGGAGTCTTAATGTATCCATTAGTTGAACTCGCCCTCTCTTACAGTTCAAACTTGGTCTGCAACTTGTTACTTACATAAAATATGGTGTTTTACATGTACTCAAACTCCACCATAGATTTTTTAGCTAACAAAACTTAGTCCCATGCAACTCGGCTTTGTAACTTAAAGATAAGTTACTTCTTTTACTTGCTCACTCTGTATTTTCTTTGAACATGCTTTTGTAACTGATTTCGAAGATTAATTTGCATCTAGGTATTCATTTTCAATTATAATAACTTCTAGTTTTGTCTCTTTATCCGATGATGACTCCACCATGCACACTATTGCTTTTCCTTCATGTATTCTTACTAATAAATGTTATCATTTTTCACTGTCTGCATGCTTCTACCCTTTTGGATAGGAAGGATAATATACTGCTTGTCTGCATCTCTATCATTACATGTTGTCTTCTTCACTATGCATGTTGTCTGGAGTTTTTTAAATAGATGAAGTCAAAAACTTGTATCCATTTCAAAATATCAATGAATCAACATTTGATAATAAGAAAGATTTGTCTGTTATTTCTTGAATGAAAGATGGAATTAATTTGAATGTTGCTACTAAATATCTGCCTTTTGTTTCGAAACCGTGCTTATGTTATTTTCAGTTTTATGTTTGATTATGACATTTTATTTCATACTGCAAAATAGTGACAAGTGTTAGTTTTAACAAGCAGTGGTCACCTCTTGTGAAGGAATTGCTTATGAGGTTCGAGCTCAGGCTCGTGACTGTCATGAGTAATACTGTGAAATTGAACTTGATCCTTGAATCATGCAGATTTCCTTTTTACATATGCATAGATTCTCACATACATGCATATTGTTTTTCTGAATTTCTAACTTTTATTCAAACCTGAATGACAACATTGATAATAATATTGTCATATATGTACATGCATTGTTTACTGAACATACATCATAACCACATTATTATTTACCCTCCCTTGCATATGCACTCTGTTATTTGATCATTATTTGAACATAGCACTATTTAAAAATATGTATCATAACCCTGTTTTGGTGATAAATGCTATGATCTAACAAACCTTTATAGCGGCATTGTTGTTATCACTTTCCTCTTGAATATGCACCGAACATATGAAATAACAACACCATTTGATGTCCAATCCTAGTTATTAACAGTGCCAAACTTTTACTTTTGAGAATCATTGCATATGTGAATGTTAATTGAATAGTATGGAAACCATATCTTGTAGCAACATTACTTGTCCAATATGCCTATCCTCTTGAATGATTGTAAACTTGCATGCTACAACTTTGTTGTCATCTATCTTATTTGATATAACAGTATTCAGAACAATAGTTTAGTATAAATTCTTGTAATTTTTACTTGATTTTCTCAACAGTATTTAGAGTTTCAAATATGCTTTCCATTTTGATGACCATGCAATTGGAACTTCTGTATATGTATGCTACTGCATAACAACATTGTTGTCACTCTCTTTTCATATTTTTCCTTTTTTGATTTCATATGCATATTTTGAACAACATTACATAGTATTTCATACAATCCTTGCTTTGTACAATGATAAAGTATAGTGTAACCTCATTTTTGATCTGCAATTCTATTTTTTTTTGGCTGTACAACCTCAATCAGGAACACCTATCTTTGTGACATCTTTTCATTTCATAGGCACATTTTAGCAATGTTACTGTATTCTTCATTTTGTTTTGTGAAGCTGCATTAAAGATTCATAACAGCATGTTGGCATCATGTATTACCTTTTGTGAACTGTATAAATTGTATCTTCTTTTCTTCCTGAACTCATGAACTCTTAGTATTTTTGCATCTTTAATTTAGTAAGGTTCGAGCATGGGCTCGTGACACTTCACTGCATTTTATTTTATCATCTGAAACCTGTAAATTCCTGTCATATTTCTTTTTGTATTTTGAATGTACTTTAGTCATACTTGTTTGCACACATCATCATTCTACATACTAGGTTAGTGGATACAATCAGTAAATCAATGTTTGTATGTAAGTGTCGTAAGCCATGACATTTATGTATGAATTTTGGTTTGCTAGTTCAGTTTACTAACCTAGCATATTGATGTTCTGAAAAAGGTTTCACGGTTATGAGAACTGAGTTCCTTTGATTCAGATTCTTTCTAGCTTACAAACAACAACTCTTGAATAATGCAAGATAATAAATATATGCAGTAAAAGGCTTCATGAAGACATGTCCCTTTAATACCTAATATTCAGTTGATGTAGATGCATATTTTGCTGGTTTATTGATGTTACTGGTTGATCTTCAGTTCTGAGAGTGTGATTGTAGTATGCTATTTTAGGCATCTATGCATTGCTTAGATCCAATTGGGGTCTAACTATTTTATCTCTCCATGATGCAGGACAAAACCAAAAGAAGATACTAGACTAAGAATGCAGAACTGACAACAAGACTTGGGCAGGGACACAAAGACTTGACAAAGTTCAGATGACTAGTTACCATAATATAGAAGACCCCTTGGGCAAGGCAATGCTTAGACCCCTAAACCCTACATGCTTCTATCTTTCTTTCAGAATTGGATAACTTCTCTAAGTTTTCAATATGAAAGATGTAACCTAAAGGAATACTTTCTTATTACATTCAGTTTGAATGCACAATGTAATGATCAATTATGAATTTGAAAGCTTGATTTTGATGAGTACTTAGAGTATAATATCATTTTTAACACGAATGCAAAAGAAATGTATTTTATCTTCATATGTTGAATAGTAGTGTTGAATAGGTGTACCTTTATGCAATCTTTTGATGTTTATAGTTTTCATTCTGCATTGTATACTTCCTTTTATGTATTTCAACAATTCTACAATTTAGAACAGTAACAACTCAATCCATAATTCAATGTAAAAATAGTATCAATTTACCAATTTAGTATGCAAACTAAATTGGTAACATTTTCTGGTGACCTCTCAGGGGTGTTTGCCTGCTGAACAAAAATCAGACTAGTTGCCTTTTTCTTATCCATTGGGCCAGAATCTCTAACTTTAGGAACAACTGAAACTTCTAAAACTAAAAACAAACTGCAAACCAAAATCTAAAACTAAACTGAAACTTGTGCTGACCAACACTTCGAGAAAGCAAAACTATTACTGAACAACAATCTGTACTTCATCATTGTTGTCTGAACTTATGTTTCTGATGTGATACAATGGAATTTATCCATGTATCATGTGATGAGTATGATTCAGACGATGATGATGCTATCCAGAAATAGGAACCCTAACAAAAAGGCATAATGAGCTTGAACAGTAACCTCGATTGCATGGTATAGGTGTGAGCATGATACGTATGATATGGGACATCATAAATTATCCATGTCTCATGTGATGGGTATGATGTTTATGCATATATCATGTGATTGATCTTGTTGTTTATGTTCATTCTAACCTTCAAAACTACAAAGCAAACTATCTAAGAAATAACTTCTCTTTCCACCATGGTTACATCATTGAGGTATTCATCATTTATAACCAGGAACCCCAATAGGTTCTTGATTATGCATGGTGTGTATCTTCTTGATGTGACCACGGTGGGAATATAAGTATTAACTGAAACTAATTGAAAGAAAATAACTATGTGCAAAGCACTTATTCACACCAACTAACCTCAAAAGAAACACTTGAGGTGGATCCCATTAACTAGGACTTGCAATTATTCTCCTTCCATATTCGAGAGCTGAAAAGCATTATCAGCCTTGCATCCTGTAATCACAAATGGACCATCCCAAATGGTATCAAATTTTGAATGCTTACCAGGTCTACTCTTCATCTCATCCCATTTAAGCACTAAATCACCTTCTTCAAAGACTCTTGCGACAACTTTTCTGTCAAATATCTTCTTCATTTGAACATGATGTTCTTCCAACTTCTGAAAAGATTCTTTCCTAATCTCTTCAAACTCTATCAATTCAGCCAACCTTACCTCCATGTGTGGTTGGTCCAACAGATCTAATTCTTTGATCAGGCTCAAACTTGGTAATTCTACTGAAATTGGCAATCTTGCCTCTCTTCCATAAACCAACCTATAAGGTGAGTTACCTATTGAGCGCTTTGGGGTGATTCTATCAACCCATAAGGTCTGCTTTAAATTGCTGCTCCAAGTTCACTGATTATCCTCAACAATCCTTTTGATGATGCAAATCAGACTCTTATTTGTTGATTCTGCTTGTCCATTACCTTGTGGGTAATAGTTGGACGAGGTACTAAGATACACATTGTTCTTCACTGCCCAATCAGTAATTCTTGAGCCTAAAAAGGCCAAAGCATTATCAGAAACAATGGATTCAGATGCTCCAAACCTTGCAATCAGATCCTCATAGAAATTCAAAACTGAAGTTTCATTTGCATCTTTGAATGCAACAGCTTCAGTCCACTTTGTAAAATAATCTGTTGCTGTCAAGATATATCTATGACCTGAAATTGATGATGGGTTTATGGGGCCAATAAAATCTAGTCCCCATTTGACAAAAGGTTGTTCAACTTGAATTAGATTAAGAGGTAAAGCTGCTAACCTCTATTTATTTGAAAAAATAGCACATTTCAAACACCTTCTTACCCATATGAAGGCATCTTTGTATAGGTTTGGCCAAAAATAGCCAGTCTTCATTACCTTCAATATTGTTGTCCTTGCAACAAAATGGCCACCTGCTGGTCCATCATAGAATTCTTCTAGAATCTTATCAACTTGATCTCCACTGATGCATCTCAGCAACACACCATTATAATCCCTCCTATATAGTACATTATTCAACAAACAATAAGGAATGGATTGTAATATGAAATACCTTCTTTTTTATCTTTCCAAACCTTCGGGACAATGTCCTATTTGCAAGAAAACAATCATATCATTCACCCAATCATTCTAAAAAATTGGGACAACAATTTTTTCATTGTCCTCTAAAGCCAAAATCACTCCAGAATCATCTTTTGGAGTGTTATCTCCATTTCCAACAAGTTGTTCGCATAAACCCTTACCTCTTACCAGCTTGGTAACTTTAATTTCAATGTCATACTCAATTGCCTTTGTAATCCAGCCAGCTCTTTTGGTGTTGAAATCCTTATTCAGCAAAAAGTCTTTAACAGAAGGATGTACAACCATCAAATAAATTTTATTGTTAGAAAGCATATGCCTGAATTTCTTCAGAATCCTAATCACAACAAGTACATGCTTTTCAACAAATGAATAATGCAGCTCATAGTTCTTTAGTCCCTAATTGAAAAAGGCTATTGGTTGTTCACAACCTATGCCATTCTTCTGAACTAACATGGCAGCAATGCTATCAACATTCCCGTATACATACAAAATGAAATCATTTGAAAAATTAGGATTAACAAGGTAGGGGCAGTAGTTAATGCTTCCTTAATCAATTCAAAACTAAGTTTTCCTTCTTTGGTCCATCTAAAAGCAATATTTTTTGTAAGCATGGTTGTTAATGGCATTAGTAGTTCAACAATATCTGGAACAAATCTTCTAACAAAGTTGATTCTTCCTAAGAAACTTTGAAGACCCTTTTTGTGAAGAGAAAGTGGTAAGGCAAGGATAACATTTACTCTTTCGAGTTCAATAGTGATACCCTCTTTTGAGACAATAAATCCTAGCAATTTACCTTCATGGACAACAAATATATTTTTCTTGGGATTTAAAGAAATACTATATTCCTTGTATCTCTCAAAGATAACTCTTAAATGTTGAAAGTGTTCTGATGCATTCTTTGAGAAAATAGTTATATCATCCAAATAAACAATTACAAACCTGTACATCAAATTTATGAAGGCCTTGTCTATAGCCTTCTAAAAGGTTTCACTTGCATTAGATAGACCAAATGACATCTTTTGATAAGTCATAGTTCCCCATTTGGTTGTAAATATTGTCTTGAATATATCCTCTTCCTTTACCAATATCTGGTTGTAACCAGAGAAACCATCAAGCAATGAGAACCGTTCTGAACCTAAAATAACCTGCAAGATTTATTCCATTGAAGGCAAAGGATGTCTATAATTTAATGAAGCTTTGTTCAAGTCATGGAAATCAACACATTATCTGATTTCTCCATTCTTTTTTCTAACAGGAACCAGATTGGATACCCATGAAGTATGTTTGATTGAGAAAATGATATTGCTCTCAATCATTTTATTTAATTATTTAATCATGAGATGCTCTAGTTTTGGATTTATTGGCCTCTATTTTTGCCTAACTAGCTTGGCTCTTGGTTCTAATTCAATTGTGTGCTGGGAAATACTAGGATCAAATAATTTCAAATCTGAATAGCTCCAAGAAATAATATCATGAAATTCATTGCATACGTTAACAAAAGTTTGACGCTCTTCAAGTATACATACCTTTCCAATTTTCAGCACTTTATCCTTTGCAACAAAAATTTCCTCATAATGATCTTCTTTAATCTGCAAGCTAGATTTATCCTTTTTAAATTGATCAGTAGTACCAAACATAGATTCTAAGGTCACAAGACCTTTGGGCATTTTATTTGTCCTTAACTGAATGATTTGGTCTTCATATTTCTCCTGCAGTCTTTATTGGTTTGGCTGTGCAAACTCAACCTTCTCTCTCAAAAAGTTAACAATATGTTGGTCAGATTCAAAAACTTGCCAACAATCAACATTGTTAGGGACAACAAGTCTAACAATCACTTTAACATAATTCATCACCTTACTATTGTTGATCTCAATTGGAATATCATACTGGGCACCATCGGCAGCAAGTCTATCAGCATGTTTTTTCTGATTTCTAGGAATGGATTGCAAATTAAAAGCCTCAAAACCTTCAATTAAATCCCATACAACATGCTTATAACTTTTTAGTAAATCAATCTTAGTTGCATTCACATTCCTAACTTGATTCACAATCAATTCCGAATCACCATAAACTTGCAAACAACTAATACCTCTCTTAATGGCCCACTTTAACCCATTAATGAGGGTTTCATACTCAACAACATTATTTGTACAACTAAAATTAAATCTGAAAGAAGCGTAATAGCTCTCATTTGCTGGTGAAACCAGCATACAACCTCCTCCTACACCTATTTTGCTACGTGATCCATAAAAAAATAGCTTCCAAACAGCGTTAGATTGTTGTTCTGGATCTAAATTTGCATTTTTTACCATAGTTGGAAGAAAAGCAAAAACCTCATGGATAACATAGTTACCCAAACTTGGCTCCTCAATTTGTTCATTTTAGATTCTTACATTTTCAGTTTCCCAATCATCTAACAACACATCAGGAAATTTACTTATTTGTGTTTGAGCTTCAAAAACATCATATATTTCCTCTTGATCAAACAACACAATTGTTGATTCATTTCCAGCACTAGCAACATAATGTTCAACACATAATTTTGTGATGGGTTCTAAGGGTATAGTAACCTTAGTACCGTACCTTGTGCGGAAAAGCATGTGAGTCCAGTCTGCTGATAACTAACCTCCTATCTTAGCAATAAATTCCATTGACAAACATATAAAGAAGTTAGGAGATAAATCAATAATGTATACATCCATAGGAACTGAAAAAATAGGACAAGCATGGAGTGTTAAATCAAGATTCCTTATAACTCCTACAGTTGCAACTGTTGTCCCATCTAATTGGACTACCTCTCTTTCAAGTGGCTCATATTTAAGGCCTAGCTGGTCTACAATTTTCTTTGGCATAACCGAGCTAGTAGCACCAAAATCAATCATGCAATTGTGGACTAAGTGTTGTCCTATAATGACAGTGACTTAAAATGGAGGAGGTTTGATCAACTTGGATGATTGTTGGGATATACTAGTACTTGCAGCTACTAAAACCTTAGGGTTTTGTTGGGACAAAAATTCATCAGATAATGTAAGTGCTTGTAATGCCTCTTGCAACATGTCCTTTTGGCCTGGAAGAGCCAAAACATCCCACATGGACAAGGGAACATTTGTCTTCTTCAAATGATCAAAAATATTGAAGTTTTGAACACTAACCTTTTGGTGTTATTTTGAAACAACAAGCTCATTTACTGTTTGTAATGGTTGTTCTACTCCTTTTTGAGCTTGTACATGCTACTTTGTTTGTTTTTGTACTATAACAGCAGGCTGTTGTGCCTTGTTACTTTGTTGTTGATCATTTCCAGCCTTCAATTTTGACCTTATTCCTACTGCTATAGGTCTCTATACTTGATTGGGGTCAAAATTTGATGCTAAAACAACATCATCATCATTAAAATTCACCAAAGACACATTAGGATTACCTTGTGTTTGTGATTGATCATACTGTACCTCTGATTGGCTATTAACCGACTGTCCCTTCAGAACATCTTGCCTTCTAGCTTCAAGTGCATGATGGCAATCCAGCCAAAAATTCCCATCATTGCATGTGTTACACCATTCCGCTTCTTGCACATAAATATTTTGAGGAATTACTGTTAACTCCTTGGAAGTACTCGAAGTTGCATAATTATATGCTTGACCAGCTCTTTGATTGTAACTTGTTTGCTACCCTTGAGATTGCCTTGGCTAGTTTGAACTGGAAGCTTGATTCAATGGTCTATTCTGCTGATAACTTGCTTGAGGAGGCCTATTATATTGGCCTTGTTGCCTCTCCAGGTTTGTTATCTCATTGCCATATTTCTGCAAAGTTCTCAAAATGTTGTCATTAGTATTTTTTAGCTCCATAGTCCGCTCTTTTATCTCCCTAATGGGAGCTGGAGCAGCAGGTTCTTCTGCTACAACCTGCATATTAAGTGTTGGCAATGGAGGAACAATAGCAATAGGTGGTATGAAAACTTGTACAACTGGTTGTATCTCTGCACAATAAGGCATTGGAGGCCTTGGAGGTAATTTTCCATCTTGTATCAAGATGTTTTTAGCTCTAACATCAACATCATAAGCATTAGGTAAAGTATTACCTCCCATAGACTGTATCATAAGTGCAATATCACTGTTAAATACTTTCAAATAGAAAAGAAATGCATAGTCATTAGACGGTTTAACAGATCTTGGAATTTTGTCCCAAGTTCGTTGAAAACAAAAATTGAAATCATAAATATGTTCATTGATATTTCTCTTAATAGTAGTTAACTGCTCAACCAAAGACAAATTATCTGACATATCCTCAAATTTACTAATCAAAACAGTCCCTAATTCATCCCATGTAGCAATAGAGTTAACTGACAAACTTCTAAACCAGATTAATGCTTTACCCTTGAGCGATTCCGCTAATAGTTTTAATGCTACATCATCATGAGTAACTTGATGTAACCCACAAAGAGTAGCAATATCTTTAATATACTCAATTGCTGAAATATGATTCTCACCATTGAAATATGTCAAACCTTTTAGTGTTGCTGGTGGAATTTTATGATGAGCAGCAATTTGTAAAGGGCTGCCAACATCAAAGGCCACAAATGGCAAATTCCAAGCCATCTGTACTGGTGGCACTTGTTGCTGGACTACAGGCGGTACAACAAATTTGTTAGATTGAGTTACCTTCCTTTGATATGTTTTCAACCCTGGGGTAGCAGTGCCACTTGTGGATGCTACAATAGAGAAATGATCCTTTGTTGATTCCTAAAAAATAGGTAATTTTGATCTAGAATTGTCAATAACACTTAAATCTTCAGGAAAATTGAAATCTTCAATAATTACCTTGTGGCTTTTAAAAATGGTAGCTTGATCCTCAAAGATAGGATTTTCAAATAGTGAAAAACCAGACCCCAACAAGGAGGCTCTTTCTCCTGCCGCTTGAGATGTTATGCTTCTTCTTGCTGATCTATTACCTCTTCTACTGGGCTGTAACTCTTGATAAATGAATCCTTCGATGTTTGCTCTTGTAGGAGTCCTCATTAAAATAAGTCTACTACTGAATCTGCAATAAAACCTTCAACATAAAGTCGCTAGGTGCTAAAAAAAATACCTTAAAAAAAGGCACA
The DNA here is from genome assembly GCA_018584345.1 of Thuja plicata. Taxonomy (NCBI): domain Eukaryota; kingdom Viridiplantae; phylum Streptophyta; class Pinopsida; order Cupressales; family Cupressaceae; genus Thuja; species Thuja plicata. The sequence continues at coordinate 3,611,064 of MU226176.1, read as the reverse complement.
AATAGTGATGTTCACACCAAAACAATAATAAGAAATAATAACTTTGAAAGAATTGTATAGCAGTTCGGGTCCCACTGGGCGTGCCATAAAATATTGTCAATTAGGATTGCGCCTTTAGCTTGATTTGAAATCTAGCTATCCTTTTGAAACATGGAAACGTTCTCCTTGATGGGATAGAGAACGAGTCTCTAGATTCTAGGTCAGTTCCTATTTGGTTTGGAATATCACCTAATACTGATTTTTATGGTTTTGGGAAAAGAGAGAAGGATAACTGAAAAATGAATAACTAGCTAAAAGGGTGATACACCAAATAGATTGAGATTCGTTAGAATTATAAATCTGTACCTATAGGACATACATGACTGAACTCTACAATAATTTGCACTTCACAACACCTAGGATGACCAAGAATTCATTATTAGGGTTTGTACCACTAATGGTAACAATTCATCCAAAAAATAGGTAATTTATGCAAAAGGTTTATTCTTTATAACTTAGAATAGGAATTTGGAACAATTCACTAATCCATGCTTGAAAGTCATAATACACTTAAATGCAGAAAAATTGAAAGGATTGATAACAAAACTCAGAAGTGACCAATTGTAAGCCTTAACCGGCCCCTTCTTATCTGCAGATAGTGAAGTTTTGTGGGTAACAATCCCCACCGCAGTTTTTACTTCCTAACATGAGTTTTCTGCGATATCATATCTTGTGTTATGTGTTATCTATTTTCATGAATGTTTCTATTATGGTTACATACTAAAAGAATTTATGATATGATTGCATATACATAAAGAAAGATGAACAGTTAGATAAGATAATTTACAAACTGATGATTAAGGGTTAATGGGCTAACCAAGAAAAGGTTTAGAGGTATTGATTCACCCCTCCCCTCTCAGTACATCATCTCAATATAATTCCAAAATTTGGTATTAGAGCCTTGTCTCTTTCTTGAAAAGCATAAAGACTTGAGAGCAAAGATCAAAGCAATGGACAAGTTCATACTGGACATGACTATTGAGAATGAGCAGTTACAGATGCAAATAAACTATGAGCAGTACAAGGAGGCAAGAGTAAAACTGATAAAAAATCTTGATGAAAGAAAGATTATGGCAACCAGGCTGAATGAGAAAGATTACAAAGAATTGGATATAATAGATTACTTTGAAATAGCTGAACACTAATGAGCAAAGCTTCAGACGCATCAGATGAAGAAATTAAAAGTCTACAAGAGATCAATCTACATCTGACAGATCAAATCAAGATGCTGCAAATTGGTCAAGGGACTCAAATGGTGAAAATGATTAATGTCATGAATGATGCAAGAAAAGCTGAAAATGAAAGAACACTAGCCATTGATGATAGGGGGAAAATTACAGAGAAGCTACAAGAAAAAGAATCAGAGATTCAAAGACTCACTAAGCATCACCATGAGGTTACAAACCAGATTATTCTTATGAGTCAAGAAGCTAATAGATTAAATACAAAACTCATTGAAAGAATACAGATCATAGGTGAGTTAAGAGAAGAGAATGAGAAATTGAAGCATGAAATCAAAGTCCATAACCAACACAATGAATTGAAAAAAAAGGCTGAGGATAGCAACAAAAGGATGGATGATTTTCTTGATGGACAAAGAAGAGTCAACAACTACACAAGATTAGGGTACAATGAGAATGGTGAATCTTCTAATCAACCAGATCAGAGGAATTCTTTCACAACCCCAAGATCCAAGAAGCTGTCATGCAATCACTGTGGAAAACCAGGCCACACCTCAAACATCTGCAGAAGCAAAATGGAAGGTATTTCTCAAGAAGAATCTACTTTTATTGGTAATTGTTATAAATGTCAAAAGAAAGGACACAAAGCACATGAGTGCAGATCTAAAGTGATAAATCTCAAGAGAAAAATCTATATGGACAAGTACTGTCCTACATGCAAGATGAACGGGCATACACATAAGGAATGCTGGAAAAAGAACAACAAGGCATGGACACCAAAGGCAACTGATAAAAGATACAAACCAGCAAGAATAGGTAACTCATATGTTTGAGACTATAACACATGGGTAAATTGTATAGCATGTGGAAGGTATGGTCATATTGCTGCCAAATGTATGAGAAAATGGACCAGAAGGTCATGAGGTTGGACCAATCCAGGTATGGCATGTTTACATTGTCATAAGGTTGAACATGTGATAAAAGATTGCAAAGACCAACTGACAGACACAAATACACATCCTAATGGAAATACCATTGATGACATCAAAAGAATGAGAAATAAGATGTGGGTAAAAGCCACAAACACTGAAGGTGCTGGAACAAGCAATGCAAATGGTGTCACCTCATCCACTAGATCTAGTGACATCACTACATCTAACTAGATTGCACAAGTAAGTATGGAACTGCATTATGACAAGTTTTACTATGCATCGGTTCCATTACACATAGTTCATATTCTAATATAGGCATGAATAAAGATGCAATATATTGTTACTTGCTAAACTATTGAAAAGAAACCATCGGTTATTGGGCACAATGTGCATCGATGAATAGACACAAAAAAGTTAGCATTACTTACCGGCATGTATTGGTCATTACACAAGCTAAGTGTAAACCGACGGATATCGGTGAACATTGAATCAACAAAAGATGTCTTCACAACCTCACCGACAATCATCGGTGAAGTCTCCAAAACTACTAGCTACCCCAATGCTTGGCATAAACACCGGAGATGTTATGAATGTCCTTACTGACGAATTCAGTCTTCATAAACTGATGAGTTGGTAAGCATTAATGACAACTTAGGGTACAAAGAGGGTATAAAAGCCCGACGGGTAAACTCATTTTTGCACCCATGATTTTTGAGCAGAGCAAAGTAGACCAGAGCGATTTGAGAGCAATTTGAAGAGCGACCCAGCAGAAATCATTGTGACACGTAGCATTCACATTCACAGGCAAGCACAGAGAATCCGTAAGTTATCATACTCACCGACCGAACTGTCTTTATTTTCGAAAAGCCCTAAATTTTTGCAACGTGATGGCATCGACTTCTAGGGTTGAGAAAATTAAGGAAGATAAGAACAAACCCTTCAATCTTGTCAGTAGAGGTGCGTGTGTTGAACCTAAATACAACCTTCACCTTGAAATAGCTTCACAACCTGACGATTCTGGAGCATTCTCCCGAAACCCACCTAGGGTTTTATTGGTAGAGGACGTAAGGTCCTACATTCACTGCAAGATCTCGGAGATAGGAGATCTAGACCTAGATAATGCTTATAGGGCATAATGTGATGATGTTGGAAAGCTTAAAGAAGAGCATAAACACTTGGAAGTAAAGGGACTCACAAATGCACTGTATTTTCCCAAGGTTTTTAAAATGGAATAGATAAAGATTGTTCTTAGCAGAGTTCACGACAAGGCCCTATGGCTAAACAAGCCAAAATCTATAATAAAGGATGTTATACATGCGGTTACTGGTTATCGTACAACTGATAAGCTGCAGGCTCACAAACATCCATCTCTAGCAGAAGTTGAAAGACTAACTGGTGCAAAATCAGATAAAAGGGCACTAAAGGCCAACACCATTACCGACATAGAGCTGAAGTTTGGATCATGTATTGTTGGATACAAGATATTCCAAGCAATCCGAATGAATAACATATTTAGTACAACCATGAGCACAACTTATAAGATTATCAAACAGGGGAAGAAGATGGATCTGACAAAAATGTTGTTACATCAATTTGAGGAGAAAATGTGCACAATAAGTGTTGGATTTGAGGAAAACAAATCCACCCAAGAACACATGCATGCAAGACTGTCACAGAGAAGAAGCAAAGACAGAAGAAGAGAGAAGAAGCTATGGCGGCCAAAAATCCAGAGACATGAAATCCATGTTGATAGAATAAAACTTATATATTATCAACAATAATGAATACAATCTCCTTCTCCTTAATGAAAAATAAAGCGGTGAGTCCTTATAAAAGGATACCGAAACCCTAAAGGGGAAAAACCCTAAAGATTAATAAGCTGCCTAAGTATAACTTAAGCATAGAGTATAATAGACTAATAATTAAATGATTTAATTATTAGCTATTATTTGACTACTCTAACACCCCCCCTTAAGTGTAACTTAGGGAGAAGCAAAACAGCTAAAGACTACTGCAGAAAGCAGGAAAGATGGGTCCCTGCAACAAGGCCTGATCAGGTACCCAAGTACAAGAAATAAACTAGATGAAGGAAACTAAGCCTTCAATCTAGGGAAAGTCCCAGAGAGAGGAACAAGAATGAGCAAGAAGCATCTCCGAAGCATGTTACTGAAAACTCTGTCAGAAGAAACTGCCGGAACCCCCACTGAAGTGCATGACCAGGTAGAGAAGACAAAGTCTGAAGAGCTGATCAATCGAACCAGGAAGCAATAGAACCAACAGGTGAACCCCCCCATAATGCTGAACTGGGAGAGGTGACAGGAACACTGAAATGCAATGCCAGAAACATCTGCAAAAGAAAGAATCAGGAACACCAACAGTGCAACAAAAGTACAAACACAAGATAAAGAGTGGTGTCATCGACACACATCATGGGCTAATGTCATAGAAGGTACGCTCACTTGACAAAGGTGGATGCGCCTAAAATGACATAATCATCATAACCCCCCATGACACTTTATAACAGAGTGTGAGTACAAAAACCATACAAGGTGTACAAGATCTCAGAAATGCAGAAGTAGGAACTTTATCACAGTGTGTTTACAGAAAAAAGATGCAACAGAAGAAGCATACAAGCTCAGAATTCAGAAAGAAGAGTGAGCTATAAGATCAGAAGAAGAGATCCCATGACCTGTAGACCCAAGCAATCCACCAGAGTGCATAAACTACCAAACTCGGAGGAGAGAAAACCTGGAGCATAATCTAGAAAAAATACCTCTGCAACTGAATAGTTCACTGAACCAGCTTTTCGACGATATCTGGTTTGCCAAAAACGGAGTCCGGATGAGCCAAATATGGCTCCCGGAAGGCAAAAGCAAACATCATACTTCAACAGAAAAAAATGCTATCAAAATGGCAGAACCCAAAAACCTAACCTCCATCATTGGAAAGTTCTCATAAAGAGCTTTCCGACGGTATATGGAAGTCAGAAAAAGACCCCCGGATGCTCAAGATAGAGCGAAAATAGTCCCGGGGGGTCAGAAAGGCCTCAAAATCCAGGTTTTAAGCCCCCGGGGCTAAAAAAAATAGGCCCCTGGGCGCATGGCGCGCGCAGGGGCTGGGGCCGAGCCCCCGGTCATCCATATGACCACCCTCATGAGAAAAGGGCCCCCAGGGGCTAAACAGTCCCCCGGGCGGCGCGGGGGTGGCGGAGCGGCGGGTCGGCTGAGCGCAGAGGGTGGCGCGGCCGGAGCGGGGGCGCAGAGGAGGCGGGGGCCGGTGGTGGGGGCGGCCGGGCGGCGGCACGGGCCGCGGAGCGGTGACGGAGTGGCCGCTGGGCGGAGCGCGGTGGCCGCAGGTGGCGCGCCCTAAAAAATTCCCAAAAAGCCAAAAAAACATTAAAAAAATATTTTTTTCCTTGAAAAATGTGCCCGTACGGCCCTAAAAGGCTAAGAAATTTCTCTTAGACGCCCCGGTGTCCAAAACGAACGAGCCTTATATGGATTCTGGGGTTTTTCGGCCTTCTGGACGCAACTGTGAGGTCAGTTTTGGTCCAAAGTGCCCCAAAAAATAAAAAACCCCCCAGAACCAATAAAAAATTCCAGAAAATACTCTGAAACCCTCTGTGCCTGGTATGCTTCAACAAAACACGAACAGTGAGCAGCAAGCGAGCTCTGATACCATGTTGGATTTGAGGAAAACAAATCCACCCAAGAACACCTGCATGCAAGACTATCACAGAGAAGAAGCAAAGATAGAATAAGAGAGAAGAAGCTATGGCGACCAAAAAGCCAGAGACATGAAATCCATGTTGACAGAATAAAACTTCTATATTATCAACAATAATGAATATAATCTCCTTCTCCTTAATGAAAAGTAAAGCGGTGAGTCCTTATAAAAGGATACCGAAACCCTAAAGGGGAAAAACCCTAAAGATTAATAAGCTGCCTAAGTATAACTTAAGCATAGAGTATAATAGACTAATAATTAAATGATTTAATTAT
>MU226176.1:3569972-3595265 GCA_018584345.1 Thuja plicata | reverse complement strand
TGAGTTTTTCCAATGCAATGTCGTACTCAGCAAGATTGGCGAGACGACCTTGATCTAGCTACAGCCCATTAGGAATGGTGAGAATCTTGAATGTGGGTTCATCATCATTATCAAAATCTGCTTCTTTGGACATGCACTAATTGTGATTCCATTCAGTGTTTATGAAAGTTATGAAAATCCCTCGTGAAGAGAGAAAGTGAGCCAAATTGATAAGAGGATTGATACTCCCTTGCGTAGGGTAAGGCACCATTACTGCATGCAGGCTATTCATGATCTTCATCTTTCTAACTGCTTGAGATCAGTTGCACCTGGCCCTTGCATATATACACTTTAACAAGCACCGGATGTGTAAAATGCTAGGAGGGTTAAAATGGTGGACAAGAAAATTAGAGTACTGGGGGTGTAGACCACTCATCTCCATCTCTCTCATTGCTTGGGATTAGTTGATCCAAGCCTTCATACGCTTTAACAAGTACTGGGGGTGTAGAATGTTAGGTTAAAATGGTGAAGAAGAAAATTAGTCTACATAAGAGTAATATAAACACGAAGGATTTTTTTTCAAAGATCAATCTTTATTGTACCAAACAATGGTAGTTATGCTTTTAAGTATGATAATTTTGTGGTTTAGAATTACCCTGACCAACAACATAACATTACAAGGGGCCCAAATTCATAAACGAGGGAGAATGACAGTTAATTTATAGTTTTTTGGTTGTAGGATCAAACTGTTAGATTAAAAAGCAGATATAAAGATTCAAATCGGTTAAGAGTTATAGAAATATGAGTAAAGGACAATTATTTTCAAATGACATTATAAGTATCCAAGTTATATGACTCATCAATAGGAAGGAATTCAAGATTAAAGGAGAATATGTGGTGAAGAATCTTACATTATTTGTGTATGTGGATTCATAAATGATAGATGATGACATTTAATTTATTTTTTGCTTTTATAAAATCAGATTATTAGGAATAAAAGTAGATATAATAGTTCAAATTGGTTCACATGACTGAATTCAAAGGAATTCAAGATTAAAGCATATTAAAGTAGAAAACTTTTCGAGAAAATGGAGGGATGAGATGGAAAAGAGTTAGTTTGGACTACCACATAGGGTTAGACAAGTCTTTTGTTCCATGTACATGATACTAAGGCCTATGTCAAATGCACAAGAGAACATGAGAACATGCCTTGTGTACAAAGATATATGTACCTACATACAAAATTTAAAGAAGATTGATCAAAATTAGTCTGTGCAAATAGAGATTAAGGAGTTTATAAAATTTAACTCAGTAATCTAAAAGTCAATAAATAAATAAGCATATTTAATTATCTTTTAGAAAGAGGAACTAAGGCATAGGTTATGGTGAATTTTATAAAAATGATGATAAGTGACTTTATGTTAAAATCAAGATTGTTAAATAGTGATAAATAGTGTAGCTTTAATAATGTTGAATAATAAATATTATGTAATTAATAAACAGATGCAAATAAAATAATTCATTAGATAAATATGGATTTATTCAATTATTTGTGGAGGAAATGGTCAAGTAATTAGATAATTGATGATATCTAGATTTTAGGTGTCTACAATAATAATGACAAAGTGGCTAAATTAAGTTAACTGATACAAATTATTCGATAAATCATTGATATTATACTTTGAAGTTTAATCAAATTCCCTTGCTTTCTCTTTTTTAGTCATCATTTAGAAATACGGCTCCTCTATATTTGAAACACAACAATACATATCCAATTAATTTGTAAACAAAATACAAATAATCATATTGATGAAATGATTCAATTAAAAAAATTATTGTTACTCTTTTTCCCTTTATGTAGGGTCCAAGTACAACCATCGATGAGTGTTGATTGTATACATTCCAAACGAATAACAAGATGGAGAAGGTTCCTTTCATGCATGAATTTCTCAAAGAATTAATTATTTTTTTTTGTTATTTTTATATCAAGAACTTTTTTGTCTACAAAACTGATGTTTGTTTCTGAATATACCTCTTACAAAAAATATTTACAAAGGACTTAGAATAAATTTTGGGAAGCTCTTATCAAATTGCTAAAATGAAGGATTTTAAATCTACCCTTACTTCATATATGTGGGATTATTCTTGCTTTAGAATTGAAATATGATGGATCAAATTATTACAAATATTTAAATTCTAACTTTTGAAGTARCATATACATTTGAGAAAATGCATTATAAATATGATGGTTGACAATATTGTTGCTTGCACATAAATTTGTGGCTGCAAAAAAAARAAATCTTAATTTTTGTGTTCCATGAAAAAGTGCAAAAGAAAGACRATGAAAATAGTTTTACTATCCAAGGTATACTAGTAAATGCTCTTAGGTATAATATGTAAAATCTTTTTTAGTAGATACATAAATAATTTGTTAWTGTAAATACATGATGTTAATTCTGTATCGATTATTGGAGATGTGAATGTTGTGGAACTAATGCCTAGAAATTGGTACATGTTCATGGTTACATGTTTATAGATGGACAAAAACAGAATAAGAAACTATATAACTTTAATTCATCCAAAATGGATGCTAATGTCTAAAAGACTTCCTTCTACAATGCTCCATTTTGTAGACCATCACTTTTATACACTTCTTGTTACTATATAAATCTTCATTTATGCTTTCAAATAAAAGACCTATCGGCGTATCCCTTGCACCTCCTTTAGGTGCAAGTGCTAGTTGTATTATATTTGAAACGAGTTCCTTGTTACAAAACTTCTTTTATGTATTTTAAACAAATTGAAAATTGGATACACGTTTAGTGAACTTGTTTTAATAATAATAGTCCACAAAGTCGTTAATGGTGGATAAGACATGAAGTCGTCAAGTTAAAATAATGATAATAATATGGATGCATCCAAAGCGAGAATTCGATGGAATTAAGATAACTTAGGACAAATCGAAGATTGCGAAGGAAACAAAAGATGAGACTCCGGTCTTCTAGTTTTCATCGACCCAACATCATGATGTTTATACTTGTTTCCTTGCGATACTCACTCCATCCAAGTCATGTTCATGAAACTATCGCCATACAACAATATGCTATTTAGGGAAAAATTACATTGCCCTCAACATGGGTATATTCTATTTTTAAAAAATGTTTTTTAATATTAAATTTATTCAATTTTGGTTTGAGTTAAGTTTATATTAGAAGTTTTAAACTTGGTTTGTCTTAAGTTTATATTAGGAGTTTTAAACTTGGTTCGTCTTAAGTTTATATTGAGAGTTTTAAATTTGATTCATCGTAAGTGTATATTAAATTTATTCAATTTCGGTTTGAGTTTGAGTTAAGTTTATATTAGGAGTTTTAAATTTGGTTCATCTTAAGTGTATACTGAGAGTTTTAAACTTGGTTCGTCTTAAGTGTATATTAGGAGTTTTAAACTTGGTTTGCCTTAAGTTTACATTGGAAGTTCTAGTAAGTGACAATGACGGTCTATTATGTGTTGTTCTTGTTTATATATATATATATCCCATTGAGCAAGTGTATAGCTATAATAAGATGCAAAATATCAAAGAGAACATGAAAAGAAGAAGATGATAGAGACATGGGAAAAATAAACAACAAGAGATATAAGTGGATATATTACACAGATGTATATACATAAGGAAGAAAGTTATATGTATATATTCCTATATATAGGTATCAATACATATAATAATCACTTATATTCAATTATACGAATACACCAATATGATATAAGATAGAAGAGCACAATTACAAAGAGTGGGGGGGTTGATAATACTTAATCTACTTAATAGTTAAGGCAAGGAATCTTAAAAATCTTTTGTTTCAGATGGAGGCATGCAAATATTTTCTACCTGTAGACCATCTACCCCCTGATTTGTCAGTTCGTTTGCTAATTTATTACCTTCTCGGTATATATGATTGATGGTGACCTCTTCAAAATTGTTAAGTAACTCTACAACTCTTCCTAATTTTGAATGTAGTTTCTAATTAGGGGTCTTGCCAGTTCTTAGAGAATTTATAATGATTTGGGAGTCACCTTCAATGACAACTTTTTTATATGGAGTTTATGACAGAGCAACAAACCTTCCACACAAGCATTAATCTCTACAATATTATTGATTTCCTAACCTAGATGTTTAGAAAGATTTGCACAAATGTGCCCATTCCAATTTGTGGATGATACAACCAATCCTATCCACCCTCGGGTTACCTCTAGAGGCTCCATCAAAATTAAGTTTGTACCAAACATTCTTTGGTTTTGACCATCGACGTTGCTCTCTCTTTTATTTCTTTTCCTTAGTGTTGTGATAGAAGTGTGGAGGGATGACCAAACCAAACCAATTATTTCTCATTTTACTGTCCTGAGTAGTAAAATTTGCTTCTTCTAGATTTCCATTTCTAATTTTTCTATTCACCATCTCTACAATGGTTGCTTCTATCTTATTCGAAAAGTTAGGTTCATCCATACTTTTACCTTGGAAGATGTGTCTATTTCTCTCTTTCCAAATTTCCCAAGTTAGAATGGAAGGTGTTTCCTTCCATATACTTCTATAAAGACTATTGAAGCACAAAATTGCCCAATCTTTCAATGTATCCTTCAATTTATTAGGTAAAGGTGAGGACCATTCCAATTTCTCACATAACCATTGCCAACAAGAGAAGGAGAAAATACACTCTACAAGCAAATGATATGCAGATTCCTCATTTGCTTTGCATGCATCACACCTAGAGGGTCCTTCAAACCTGAGTTTTGTGAACCAATCAGTAGTTAAGATTCTACCCTGCATAGCAGCACATTGAAATATGCCATATTTTGGGAGACACGCCTTATCCCAACACATGAATATGTAGTTCTAATTTATTCCAATTTTATTTCTTAACCAAGGTTGCATATCCATCCTTGGTGTTGTTTTCTCCAACGTTAGATCCCATCCAGATTAATCTATCAGATCCTTGTTTTGTAGTAATTTACCTAGAAGCTAATACCCATTGTAGTTTAGATATTTCATTCTCAGGAGCCGGTAGGTCTTCAAAGGATTTCCATTTCCATCCTAGGGAGGGCTCTAAGTTTGGGAATTCAATATAATCTCTAACCTGGTGACCCCAATGCTCCTCAAGATATTCTCTGATGTTGATCAATTTGGGATTATCTTTAATAGTAGTGTGGCCACCCCATGAATCAGTCCAAAATAGAGCCTTGTCCCCTTCCTGAATATCCCAAGTAATATAATCATTGTTTAGGTCTTTACATTCTAAGATGAAATTCCAAATCTTAGAACCCTTTGATGGATTAGCAGTCTTAAAGAAATCCTCTAGGGAATCAATGAGTAAGTAATTTTTCTGAAGTATTCTTCCACGTTTGCAATTTGATTCTCTATACAATTTTCATGCAAGTTTGGCTCCAAGAGCCCTATTCTGTGATTTCAAATTTTGATACCTATACCACCAAACTCTTTGGGATGACATAACTTATCCCAACTGATTAAAGACAAAAAAAAATCTTATCTGAGGTGCCTTTCCAAAAGAAGGTTCGCAATTTCTTCTCTAAATTGTTTTTTGTTTCTTGTGAAAGAGAGAGGCATGACATTTGGTATATTGGAAAAAACTTCTAGAACTGATTTCAACATGGTGGTCTTACCAACATATGTTAGCCATTTCCCTTTCCACCTATCTATTCTTTGGTCCATTTTATTCCCAAGTGGTTTCCATAATTTATTTATTCTAGTGCCTTTGTCTAGAGGAATACCTACGTATTTACTGGGAAAATATCCTTTTTTGAAACCCACAATATTACAAATTGTTGTTTCCTCTCTTATATCCATATGGAAGAAGAAGATTTTATATATATCTTTATTAACTCCTTAACCATAAGCTTTGGAGTATTTACTCAGGATGTCATTGAATTTTGTAGCTTCATGCCTACTACCTTTACCTTACAAAATGGTATCATCAACAAATTGTTGATGGGTGGTATTAGGGATGCCCTCAATAATCTTAACCCCACTGATTAAGTTCTGATTTTGGGCCTTTGTGCCTGCCCTAAAGATTCTGCCATGATAATATATAGAAATGGGGATAAGGGGTCCCATTGTCGAAGACCCCTTGATGAACTAAAATAACCTTTAAGAGTCCCATTAACCAAAACATAAAATTTGGTATCAAGGATATACAACTGAAAATCATATTTATCCATTGCTTGGAGAAATTGAACGCATCTGACCATTTGCACAAGAATCTCCAATTGACCATTTCATAGGCCTTTTTAATGTCCAGTTTCATTAAAATGCTTGGTTCAAAGTTGTTCTGAATAGAATGAATAACTTCCTACACAATTATGACACCATAAAAAATGACCTACTGGGAATAAACCTCGTTTGTTCTTCATATACGAGTAAGGGTGAAATTGGTTTAATCATGTTAGTTAATATTTTGGAGATAAATTTGTATACAATATTACATAGTGAGATGGGTTTGTAATCCTCTAGGTTCTCATATTTCTCTTTCTTGGGAATCAAAGTTTTATTGATTTCACTTAATATATTGCATGAATTCCTCACACTCTCTAATACTTCTGTCATCTCTGGGCCATTGAAATGCCAACACTTTTGAAAAAAAAATGCGCATAATAACCATCTCAACTAGGTGCTTTGTCCGGATGAAGCTGATTTAAAGTTGTCTCAACTTCTGAATGTGTAAATTTGTGATTCAAAATCTTGTTATGTTCATTAGTTATGACCCTAGGTATATTACTTGTCAATTCTTGCTGGGATAATAAAGTTGAACCTTCAAAGTCATTAAGCAAATTTTCAAAATAATTAACTATTTATGAGGAAATGGTCTATGGATCCATGGAGACTACACCATTAGAATTCCTGATGCTAGTAATTCTATTGGAAGTTCTTCTAAATTTGGTGCTTTTATGGAAGAATTTTGTGTTCCTATCCCCTTAAGCCAACCATACTTCTTAGTATTTTTGCTTCCAATATGTTTCTTCTTTCGAAAGTAATTCCTCATATTTATTTATTAATTCTTTATCCCTAAGATAACTTCCTCGGTCCATACCATGTTTCAATACTTCTTGATTTAAGGTATTGATTTTTGTTTCCACATTATCTTTTTCCTTGAAAATGTTTTTGAAATGACTCCAATTCCATTGAAGTATTTTTTGCTTAACACTCTTTAATTTTGCATTGAAGCAATACATCTTAGAGCCAATAATTTGTTCTTCCCTCCACCATTTTTCTTTTAATTCTAAGAAGCCTGGATCTTGCAACCACATTCTTTCAAACTTAAAAGGGCACTTTTTGGGTTTTGATTCCTCCTCAATCTCCAAAACAACATGGAAATGATTAGATCCCCCATTAGGCAGTATTAAATCTATGTGGTTTCTTTGAAAATATCCTAAATTTCCTTTGAAGAAGAATATATCGAGCTTATTTACTATATTGTTTAAGCCAGATCTGCAGTTATTCTAAGTGTAACATCCATTGTTGGCTACAATATCCACAAGGTTAGTCTCTTGAACCCACTCATTGAAATCTCTTTGGGCTTGTGATTGCAACACGTAACCCCCTTTTTTCTCATAGTTGTTTAGTGTGAAATTAAAGTCTCCCCCTAGTATAGAGTGTAGATTAACACTTAAGTAGGATCCAATTTCCTTCCAAACCTCTATCTTTTTTGGTGTAGGAGTCAGTTCATTGACATTGATGAGAAAGAAGCATAAGTTATTGCTTACAATTCTAACCCAGACACCTTTCCAATATATATTATTGACTATATTTTTATATGTAACCTTCCTAGGATCCCAGATGATTTCCAGGCCTCCAAAAGCACCTTCTGTGGGCATATTATGAATTTTACAAACCCCTAGAATTTTGCTGAGACCGAGTCCTTACTCAGTATTTAATTTGGTTTCTTGAATCATAATTGCTTCTGATTGAAAAGTAAAAGGCGCTTCTTGTTCCAGGTAATGACCTTCATTTTTCCATGGGAAGGATCTTCCCCTTCCCTGCATGAAGAAGTGATGTAATCTTAATTTGATCATCTGCTACCCTAGCTTGATTTATTAACTTAGAGATAGGTTTCCTTCCTCTCTTTTTAGGAATTTTGCCAAAGTATGGACTAGTTTTATTAGGGAAGCAGAGGTCTAGTCCCAATTTCAATGAGACTGCAAAATCTGATGCAAGTTGAGGTACTTCCTCCTCTGTACCAAAGAAAATGACATTCTTTTCCAGCTCAATATCTTTTGTTGGTAAAATTTTCTTCTATCCCCTCAAGAAGTTGGTCTATAACCTATTTACACAGAAACTCAAGACCTAACACAATACTTTCTGCTCTATCACCTACCTCCCTAGTGACCTCCTATGCTTCCTTCTTCTCTGATTACGGGAGCTTCTCTTCAGCCAACAATCTATACTCATTAGAGATGTATGTCCTTGGGTTTGTATTCTCCACAACAGAGGATGCTTCCAAATTATTGCTAGTATCCCCATCCTTTCTTGGGGTCTCAATGTTTTTTGTTACTCCTTCCAAAAAGGTATCTCTTTCCACTATAGAGGTGGCCACATTCCCTTCCTCCAGAATCTCTCCTTCCTCAACCTCTAATGCATTAAACACCTGTTGTGGTTGAGTTGTTGTTATTATTAGCATTGGGGTTACCAGAGAGCATGAATGAGAGGCATATTTTGGATGCTTTCCTACCCCCACCTCCTGCCTCTGTGGTACTTGGGATAAGTCTACCTGTTTATACTCAATATAAGCCTGGTCAACTAAATCTAACGCCATGTTAATCTCATGCTTGGGAGAGTTGATATGTTCCTCCTGAGAGCTAGGCTTGGGCATGCCAATATGTTTTTCCACAATAAAACATCCTTTTTCCTCATTGAATAAGATGTTAATGTTCTCTGCAATTTTGGTTATATTTTCATTCCCCACTCCAATACTTTGACACTCATTTTGTTTCTAGCCAGTATTCACATCTAAATGGAGGGGTGTATTTCTCATTTTTGTAACTACCTTATTGTGAATGGGGTCGTGATATAATTCAGGTGTGATGGTGTATGTTAAATTTTCTATAATTAGATTTATCAGTTTGAGACATTTCTCATTCAACTCCAGATCTAGTAATATTTTGAGAGTATATGACAATAATTTTTTTTCTTCAAATTGTAATCACCTAAAATTGGTCTAGTAAACCCATAGCCCCTAATTTGATTAATTGTCCTAAAAAAATCCTAAATAAAAGGCATTTATTACTAGACCTTAATTATGTAAGTATTTAATCAAACTTGATTGCATAATTAAATCAACACATTGAATCAAATTCTCAATCAAAGCTTAAATCATTCAATTGCTTGAACTATAGGGTTTAAATAAAATTCCTAACACTTTTAATTGAAAGAACCATTCACACTTCCTCACAGATGTATGAGCACAAAAAATCCAAATAAAAGCAATTAAAAGGGGATAATTACCAAATTTGTCTCATTTTACCCCAAACAAACACAAAGTTGACCAATCAATGATCTTCCACCTGGATCAAGCCCACATAGATTGAAGGAGAGTGCATCTCAACCGCCCTTTGTGGCTAAATCTTGGCTGTCCATTTCGAGGAAATTCCTATAAAAGGGATAACTCTCCTTTCTCAAAGAGAGGTAAAATTTTAGAGGTAACATCATAATGCTATTTTGATTCTAGGTTTTTGATCATATTGTAGGAATGCATTTTTATGGTAGCTTAGTGTTGTGCATTTTTCTCTTAAATAGAATATTAGCTTTAATTTATTAGCATGTTTATTGCATATTTCTTAGATTAATTCATGTTTTAGCATGCATTTAGCCTATTTGCATTTATGCATTTCATTTCCATTATCTTGAGAGCAAAGTATGCAAGTTCATGCATCATGCCCACCCATCGAATCTTCTGTTTTGGAGTTGTCTAGTCACTGATTCTAAATGCCAATCTGATGAGCATCTATTGAGAATCAAACTCGCTTCATCTAGGAAGCAATAAGCCAATTTTGGGGGTATTTGCATAATGCTAGATTTCAATTTGGTGATCACTAACCCTTAAGCTAATGGTTTATTGTGTGTTTGGTTATTTTTATGTTGAAGAATATATTTACCACACACACACAAGCCCTATAAAACCTCCCAGCAAATCTTTGATTTTCATTATAATCTTACTGTGTAACAATTCTATTGGAAGGTTAGGTATACTAATCCATTTAGCTACTTTTATCGAGTGAAGATTGCCAGGATCAAAGTTTGGTTTCCAATCAATGAATTTGAAGTTATATCACTTAAAATAAACATGATTACCAGATAAAAAGTTTTTCTTTAGGGTTAAATTCTTGCAATCTATGAATAAAAAATCCTCAAGAAGGGTAGTAATACTTACCTAGGCCACATAGGTCTCCTCCAACCAATTCACAATGCTTTTCGCAGGAAACCCATAACTAGACCGTCTTGCAAATCATCTGTGACTCCTATAATGATCCCACATGCCCTTTGTGAATATGTCCTTAGCCACAATAGTAATGACCTTCTCCTCCTTCTCCGAGGGTTCATATTTTGTGAATTATTTTATAGTGGTCGAGATGGGGGTTTAGAAATCCTGAGGTTCTGCATTGCTTGATTTTTAGAAACTTTTGAGGGTTTGTCTTGCCTCTTAGGACCTTGCTTATTACCAAACCTTTGTTCTGTGTAATTATTCCATCGACCCTGTACTTTTAGGGAAGGAAAATCCCTTTGTAGTGGGCCGATAATATCATTTGAGGGCAGAGAATCCTTAGCTATCGGGTTGCTAAGAGGGGTCAACAAGGCGAAAGTTGAGTATCATGGTAGTGAAGTTGTGGCCAATTTTCACCCAAGTGGTAATCAATTCACCTAGAGGCAAATCCCAGGACGATGGATGTGACGAGAATTGCCCATATGTAATTTCTGTTACCAATCCCTTTATTACCATTAAACACTTCCTTGCCTCAAGCATTCAAAGTTTGCCTCTTCTTTTGACTCTTAACAACCTGCCATTCCTCGTTGTTAATGGTATTCTCCCCTCTAAAATCCTTATTAAATCCAGTGTTAGGGTTTTTTACCACCTCTCAAATTCGTGGTTTACTGCAACAGAAATGAGGATGTTTAGAATTGCCTTTGAAGGGATTCTCGCAGGCCATGTAGCAATGGGAGGAGAAAACCCTAAACCGGTTTGAAAAAGCATAGTGATTATCGTAGTGAGCGCAAAGAACATTCAGAGCCAAATTCACCCTTTTTCCCAAGGTTGCATTGTTTCGCACAAGCAAAGCCAAATTTTCTTCTTTGCTTAAATTGTTGTTACATAATAGCAATTAATTATTTTATTTTTTATCAAATAATATTTTTAAATTAAATAATTAATAAAAAGTATAGACTTTTCATCTCTAAAATTAATTAAAATCATTCATTTTGAGCAAAATTGATTGGTGGTTGGTACAATACATTCAAATTTCACATATAATAAAATGAGGACCTTTGTTTTACGATTTTACCCACCACCAATTAGTTTTGTTCAAAATGAATGAATGAATTCAAAGATTTTAATAATGTTCATGAGGCAGAAGCAATCTCTATACCCAGGATCGCACACACCTCCATAAACGGGGCACCAAGGCTTTACGCAATTTGTAAGCTCTTCATTAGATTCGCCATTCGATATTGAATTTTGATCAATAGGTAAGTTGTCTTCTCCAATTTTATTTCCTTAAATAAATTGCTTGAATTGTCCAATTTTAAAATATCCTCATAATTGATTACGCTTGACACACCATGACAAAGTGTTGCTCTGTCTCTACCACTCACATGTTGCAAAATAGAGATATTTTCTTTTCCCCATTCTTCTCTAGGTATCATCCATCTACTTGTTTCACACCTCAAGTGATCAAAGCTAGTTATCAATTGAACTATCAACATTTTTGCTTTCCACTTAATATTTTTTCTTATATAGCCTTTCCTCATGATCTCCGTCAGTTAAATTGAATTCTTTGATATAATATTTTTTTTATTTTTTTTGAACAATTCGGTACAAACTTTTTAAATTTCCCCTCGTATCTAAGTAGGTTTTGCTTAAACTTAAAAACAATTGCTTGAGGAAAAAAAAAATAGAAAACAAAAAAGAAGGGAGCATCTCCACTAAGGGATTTTTAACTTATTTTCTTCATACACGTGCTAAAGGCATACCTAGAACAAAGTCGCTAGCAAATTTTTTATTTCTTTCCTAATTTAGTATTTAGTTACAACTAAACATGGCCAACCAGTCAAATCACGAGGAAGAGACCCCCCAATAAAACTAAAATTAGTCAAAATAAATCACACAGAAATTGGTAAAAAGAAGTCGATTTTGGTCAATCTTGTGTGGTTCACGGTTTGGCAGTTCTTTTAGCTAACGACCGCTTAATTACTGATATTCTTAGCCTTCATGTGACCGTCAACTGCAACATCGGCTGCTTAAAAAGAAAATGTTAGGGCATATATAATAAATATATATATAAAAACTTCAGCGGCCTCTCTGATTTCTCTTGCATTTGCAGAGTGCGATTTTTTGGCGTAAGGGCAAGGAGGTCGTGGTTTCGAATCCGTTCGTGATGGCAGAGGAGAAACCCAAGACGCCCAAAGTATGGAACACAGTGAAGCCATTTGTCAATGGGGGAGCCTCTGGTATGCTCGCCACGTGTGTTATCCAGCCTGTGGACATGATCAAGGTACGTCGTACGTTGCTCCATTCTAGGAATTTTTTAAAATGAAATTACTGTCGAGAAACTCTTTAGCTCCACTATGGAAAGTTCGAAATCTTTCACGTTCAAAATCTTTTGTTTTCGGAGTTTCTTTATTGGTCGGGGATGTCAGTGATCTGGCCTGGCCGGCTTTATTATCGGAGTTTAATTAAAATTTTATTCAGATCGGTTAAAATAGAATGGAGAAACAATGATCAGATTTTGATTTTGAATAACCCATCGCTGAATTTGAATTCTTTATGGCTTATTGGCTGAATTACTATTCTCCATGGCGGAATGTCTGAATTTCTATTCTCTATGGCATAATTGTTGAATTGCTATTCTCTATGGCTCAATGGAAGAATTCCTATTATGAATGGCTGAATGGCAGAATTCCAATAACACGGGATCAAGTCCTTAGTGGTTGAGTTTTTAAATATTTGCTCAGTTTTCCTTTTCAGGTAAGGTTATGTGTTAGATGCCAGGATTGAGAGGTATCTATTTGAATTCAGCTGGAACTTCAAAATTGGATCTTGAATCATTTAATGTGGAGTTGCCAGAGCACCGTCTGCTGCCATATAATGTGCTATTCACGGTGCTACCGTTCCTTTTGGGGCAGGGTTATGTACCACGTAACCATTCCCGTTTCATACGACGGTAGTTGCCGGAGTATTGGATGCTGTTCTCTTACATTCTATTCATTGTGCTGCTGTGGTAAATACTTTATTTGAAGATTTGTTGTAAATACAGAAATATGCTGGTTTTTTTTAACCTAACTCAAGCTGAAGAGATTTATTCCCTTGCCATCTGCCTTGGCTGTTGATTGCAGCAAGTGTGGTAATGTTCTGAACTTTAGTCTGGAAATTTCAAGTAGTGGCAGTCATGTTTTAGCCTAGATCTGTCAGGATCATCTTTATTTTGCTATGACCAAGGGGTATATCTTCCGCTAAGTTTGTCTAGGATTCTAACCTTTGCGCCTGAACTTATCTATGTAACTCTGGGATTTCTACCTTTGCACCTGAACTCATCCTTTTGGCTGCGGGGAGTATGGCAATTTGTTTTTTCCATTGCTACGAGCGAGTGGTGTCAATTTTGACAATTTGTCCGGGATGAGTTTGGTAATGTGTTCTAACTTCTACCTCAGGGTCAAAATTTTACATGGAAGGCATATTTAGTTAAACTTAGATTTATGAAACCACAATTTTAATAGATCGTGTATCAAATTAATCCGGAACTTTTACTTTAGCACTTGGATTTGTGCATTTGGCTGCAGTGAGGACGGTGATATTTACCTTAGGCTAAAATTTTTGTATTCTGCCATACATACATAAACATCGATTTACAAAATCTTTGTTTTAAATTGCCATTTCTGAGGAATATCTCAGCTGTCAGATTCATTAGGGACTTATTCTATTGTGGCGTGGCTACTATGAACTTTTTTTGAACTTTAGGTTAAAGTTTTACATGTTGCTAGAAATGTATAAACTCATATAATGCAATAATGCAAATCATTTTTAATTTTTATTTTATATTTGATGCACAATCATTTAATTTCATCATGTGTTGAATAGGAAATTTTCAGATATAGATTTCTCAATGTATTTTCAGAGCTTGTAACATCCTTCTGAACTTGGACATCTTTTTAGAGTTTATTGGCTAGGTAGATTCTAAAAAGTATTTTATTTGATTTCAACACTTGGTCGTGTTTCCTGGGAATTCGAACCAGAGGCTCTATTATGAAGGCCCAAACATTTATATGGTTTACCAATTGAGCTTGTCTGATTTGAGAGTCATTGCATTATTTGAAAATATATCTGATCGATTCCACTGTGATCTGATACAGGTACGCATTCAGCTGGGTCAGGGTTCAGGCTCCCAGGTGGCAAAGAACATGCTTGCTCAAGAGGGCGTTGGTGCCTTTTACAAGGTTGGTGTATGGTCTCATGTTGGTTGAATGGCACGGATTCCATGACATTTTTGTTGAAAATATAAGCACTTAGTAATCAGTTTTTGCGTTTGTTCAGGATGAACATAGATTATAGTAAATCGTGTTGAAATTAAAGAGAATGAAATTATTTACATTATATGAATGGTAAGAAATGATGAAGACAATGAGAATTTTGTTACATGATATATTCCTGTACATATACATAATTTCATGTAGTTCCAGAAACTGAAAATTGCATCTAAGTTTCTAATTGTGTGGTTTTATGTAAAAACTTTCTACACACAAACACGTTTGAAGATCTGTATGCCGCAGATTCCAAGAATCCTAAATTTTAGATTATTGCCACATTGATGCCTGTTTTACTGTGGCACCTTATTAAGTGGTGCACATATTACATTGAAATTCATCTGAACTTAAGTGTAGGCGTGCAAAAGGAATCTTCAATATACAGTTTGAGTTGACACATGAAGGAGCTAACTTCTGCTTCTATGCCGTAGGCAGATCTTAAACTAAATATTATTGTCCAAGGATAATCTACTAATTCCAAGTCTAAATGGACATCACTCTTGTATCACCCCTCATAATGTTGAATTAGGTACTATCTTAGAACTTTTTAAAGTTGGGGGCAAAGCATACATGTTTATTATGATTGGTTAAAATGACGGTTTATTTGGATTGCAAAAGATAATTTTCCTTTGTTCATTTCATTCATGATTTCATTGGAAATAAAATACTAGTCTTGTGAGCTAATCTGTTCTGATTTTGATGTTTTCTGTACCCCATGTGATAAATATTGATCTCAAATGGGATGCTTTCTTAGATGAACTATTAAGACAAAAGTTTTGCAAAGGAAATGTTCTGATCATGTTATTCAGGGCAGTGAGACATTTTATATTGAATAAAACATCTGATGTTGCATTTGGTGGTGGACATTAGTAACAGGTTGTTTATTAAATGCACTTTTACAAACATATGGTTCTTGTATTATACCTGTAGGAATTTGTAGGCTGTGTTGGATTTAAAAATTTACATAGAGTTGGTAGTTTTGATTCTATGTTGGGTTGGAACTTTTTGGCGATAATTTCTTTTTACTGCTGACCTCTTGTTTTGTGATTACGCCATTCTTTCTTTCCATGTGCAAGTGTTTTTGCACATTCAGTGAACTTCTGGAAACAAGTTTGCGTGTTGGATTCCTTCACAGGAGACTATTCTGATCTTTCTAGTTGCTTATATTTTTCGTTTGTTGTGGAGTGGCATCTGACTTATGATCTTGCAAATATGCATATAATTTTGTGATGTGGCATGTTGAATATTAATTTAAGGTGCCCATGTACCAGGATGTTGGTTCCAAATCAAAATGGACATCACCAGGTGGTCCGATTGATCTTCAATCATTTTTTATGTTTCATTCTTAAGCTCTTCAATTGAACTTTTGATGTTTGGAGTAATGCTTTATCAGTTGCATGATCGTATCAGATTTTAAAAGTTTCTCTTCAAGGATGGTGCCATATTTTGGTTCTTTATATTAGAGAGAATAACCTCTGATATTTGCTTAGTAGACAATTGATAAGAAGGCTACTTTCTACACTGTTAAAAAATGATTATTTTGGTGTATAAACAGGGGCTATCTGCAGGTCTATTACGGCAAGCCACTTATACGACAGCCCGTCTGGGATCTTTTAGGTAAGCCTCGATATTTGGCATCAAATTATTCATCTTGAGTGTTTTCATTGATTGTCTGCTTTCTTTTGCTTTCAAAATGCAAGCAATAGTATATATTGAAATTGCCTGCCTTAAATTTTATATGACAAATCATTTCTAGGTTATATGGTGGCTTATGTTCTTTCCTTTGGAAAGTGAGTATTTATGTTTCGTGAAGGAAATTCTTATTTTTTCATAATGGTTTAATATCATCTAATAGTGCCTTTGTTTGCAGATTAAACAAGAAAAATAGTTACATTACACTTGAGAGGAATTTCAGTTGTGTTAACGACTGTTATAATTTAGGTTTTGTTGTGGTTGTGAACTGTTAGCTTACATAACTAAAAAGTTCTGACAGTTTCTTGAGCTGAATCAGTTGGAAGTGAAGTATTCTACACTTTGTTGTAATTTTGACTTTGGTAATTTGAAACTTGATGTGTTCTTGCTTCTAAACTTTTTATGCATTCAGAGTCCGAGACTGATAACATTGGTATGCTGCAACCTAAAAACCAAAGCTATGCTTGTTTATTTAAGTGGGGTTTCTTCAAAACATGCTTGGAACTAAACTTGAATAAGTTTTACAGGGTTTCTTTGAGTTATGAGCTTTTGGGGATGGCAAAATCTTTCCCAAATTTTGGCAATGATTGGAGGATGACTACTAATAGTAGCTGAAATTTTTAGAAGTAAATACAATGCACTTTATTAACAATGACAACCAAACACCCCTTCAAGGTTTTTGGCATAAAAAAGAAGAAAGAAAACTTGCCCCTTTTTCATCAAATTGAGCAGGCTGTCCAGTCCTGAAAAGACAGAATCTACCTGCCAAGTCTCTCAAGACTTTGGGGATGTCGTCCAGAACAATGGGGACTATCTGCCCACAAAACATTGAATTTTTAAGGTCTTGAAGTACTAGAAGCATTGGAGCGGGGTTGAAAGATTTCTACAATAAAGTAGCATATATGTCTTAAATACATCTTATCTAAAAGACATTGAGATGTACTAGCTGAGGCATCTATATTAAATTTGTTACATAGTTTAAAACTTTAGATAGGTTCCTTGAGATTGATATCATTTAGTTATTTTAGATAGATGTATGTAATCTTCCCTTTTAACCCTAAACCCAGATGCTCTTTTTGTTGCAAGAAGCATGTATACAACCTGAGAGCATGGTGGATTGGGTGTTGAAATTTGGCAGATCAGATGTATTTTCCAGCACAACAAATGCGATAAAAATAATTATTAATTTATCAAATAATATTATAATAATAAACTAAATAATTTATTAATATACCAAATAATTTTGTAATAATTAGAAAGAATAGTAATACTAATTTTTTCTTTGATTGGTTACTTTGGGGGTTTGTAGGTAGCCCTTTCCTCGAAATGAAAAGTGCTTATAGGTTGGTAAAATTGGAAAAAACTTAAAAGGGCCATGTCTGACACTACTACACAAAATCCAAGTCAAGCTTGGTCCAAGGAACCAAAAATAACAAAAAACTAAACAAAATGCATACCAACATACCAAATCAGCAAGAGGGCTGTGGCGTGGTCTCATCCTTAACCAATATTTATATGCTATTCTCTATTAAGGATTTGTGAGTTTCTCAAAAAATAACCCTCCTCGAAATGTCAATATCTATGTAAACGAAAAATTTCCAATCACCTTTTACAAATTATAACCTTCATTTTATTCCTATAGAAGGTAACATTTTGACAATATAGTGTTAGATTAGCATGTTTCTTGGATAGGGAATGCAAAATTTGTCGTGGACTTTCCAATTCCTCCAAACGCTTAAGGCAAGTTGTAGTAATTATTATCATTATAAAATTAAAAAAATTGATAGAATATATTACATAATTATAAACTAACTATGAAAATAACTAAGAATCTTATCTTGGAGAAAAAGGTGGAACAAAAATATGTGAAAAAGCTCGAAAATTGATACAGGTTCACTAGTGGAAGGAACAAGAATAAGTAGAGAAGGTGGGAGTACAAATACTTTGATTGAAGAAAAGACTCCCAAAAGATTGGAGAAATGAATTGGAGTAAAAAGAAGCAATTTTTTGGAGTAGATAACTATCAAAATAAAAATTAGAGGTTGGAATCGATCTGGTGAAGCAATAAATGAAAGGTGGAGTGTTAATGTTTAGGGTAGCTATGAGAGAGCTCCTTTATAACTGAGAATTCTATTCAATGGCTTTGTATACTACAAAGAGGTGAATCGGGTTCATTCATTAAGTCACTACCCAACTTTATGGTAACAAATGACATGGCACCGTGAATGGGATGACATGACATCGTGAATACGCCTGGGCGTTTTAAGTCGTCGACTCTTTATCTTTATTGGTTCCTTTCAACAGTTTATGTGTATGACTCTACGTGTTCTGGAGATGGTTCATTTCATTGCGCAACCGCCACTGCCCAATCTTAATGAAATTTTGAACTAGTGTCATTAATTCTTGAGCTCGTGTGTATTGCTATTCATGTCTAATGAATTCTTTTATGATCACGGGGATGTGGCATCGTATGAGGATCTAGATCATCATCTCTTGTAACTGCCATCGACTCTTCATTGACTCTTTTGGAGATGCCTCTTTAGTTGGTGATGTCTCTCAATCATTTATAGTGCGAAGTCTAGGAAAGGCGACTGTTTAGTGCATGATAATCGTTCTAGCATAAGCGGCGTGTCTATAGCGAAGATATGACTAGTAAATCACTGCTTGGTGTTTATTGAAAGTCTGATGTATCAACTTCTATAAGTTCTGTGTATGTGTCGACTTTGTTATTTTGAACGTATGATCAATGTGTGATCATTGCTATGTGAGAGAGAATCATTACAATTGTGTTAATGTCTGTTGAAAGTATCTGGGAGATACTTGTTTAACAGTTTAGAGTTAACAATCATAAACTTGAGAACATTGTATTTTGTTTTAATAAGACAATAAAGGACTACTTTTTGGTGAGGCTGGGTTTTTCCCTCGAGTAGGAGGGTTTTCCCTGGGTATCTCTGGTGTCCTTGCGTTTCTTGTTTTATCTGTTTTTTATTTATGTTATTCTGGTTTGAAAACTCAACATGGAGAAGATAGAGCCTTGGCCGAAGCATAATGGAGAAAAAATGGATTCCTGAGAGTGCATTGGTTGCTACACGAGTGAACAAAATCCCTCTACAACTAAAGTTACATGCACGTTACAAATCCTTTTTTTTTTGAATTTGAATGAATTATCTAAAATGGTAAATAGATACAGGGAACATGGTTGCTGTATGAAATGGGCGAGTGAATAGCTTGCCAGGGCAAAAATTATAGAAATATGTCAATCTTATCGGGGAAATGAAGTTAAATCAAGCATTGCGTGTGGGATTTTAGGGTAGAATTACCTTCAACAAAAGAAATAATTAATGAATTAGAGAGTATTGATGATGGATGGTGTGGGTTTTTATGCCACATATTAGGTTCCTAATTTTAACCTATTAACACACATAATCATAGGCATCCCACACAAAATCACAGACATCACAAACACCCCAATGTGGTTTCGACTGTACAACACAAAATCACAGACATCACAAACACCCCAATGTGGTTTCGACTGTACAACCTCTCAATGGAATATTGGAATACAAAATACCTAAAAATTATAGGGGGAAAAATCGGGACTTCAGTTAAGATTGACACAGATCTTGAGTGGAGATTTCAAGATATATACCAAAATTTGTGTATCTATAAATTTAGAGATGTCCCCCAACAAAAGAATAAGACGGGACATTGGAATATGGAATTTGTAGACAAAAGGTAGAAATTGAAAGCTCTCCAAGCAAAGGATGGGTGGGGGATGTTGACCAGACATGAATATGTAGATCCCAAAGGAATCCAACAAACAATGGAGAGGAATAGAGAAGTGAAAAAGAAGAAAACAATACTTTTGGATCCTCTTTGATCATTGACATCCTTGGATTGGAAGAAACTAGGATCCCATAGTAGTTGGAAGATTTGGAAAAAAAGAGCACTAGTCTCTCTTGTCTTTGAGGAGAAATTTTGATCAAGACTTTAGTTCTTTTGAGATAGGTTGTGATCTATTTGGTATAACAAATATTAAGAGAATGAAAGATTCCTCCAAAATATCCATTTAGAATTCCTCCCTTTAACCGGAAATGGAGTTGATTATGAATACAAAATTAGAATAGAATCCTGTAGGGGCTAAGATAGAATTCCCTCAATTGTTGGAAGGGGGAGTTAACATTAAAACCACACAGAGCTTGGAAGAAGGGCAATTAGTGATGGAATCGAACACATTAGATACCAATTCATTGCAAAAGAAAGGAATTTTGCAGACAAAATCATAAATGGAGAAGCTGGACTATCGTTATCAAAATAAAAAATGAAGCAAGAGTAATAATAAGTTAAATTGTTAAAATTAGAGCCAGAAAATGTATAGCAACAAATTGAAGTGCAAATGATCGGAATAATCAGAGAACACAAATAGTTATCCTGGGAAAAACCCTCCTCATCAAGGGAAACAACCCAGCCCACAAAAAGATAGATCCTTTATATTAAATTGTAAGACAATTACAATATCTTTGTCGCCTATAATGTCTTCAACACTTGATGATTACTCAATGATCAGAACAATAATAATCAGTGAGAGTATCACCTCCCAAAGTCACGATCCACAAATATATGCGACATAGATTAAACTAAATACACATGAAATAACATCACGCTGATAATTCACATAGTATTGTATAACAACTGATAATTTGTAGGACAAATAATGATCGAGATCTCTTTTTCAAAATAGGATAAACACAGAACATACGATATACACAGAGCATATGATACACAGTAAAACGATATATCAGATGATAAAACACGACTCGTATATTCTTAGAGTAGAGAGTATACAAAAGCTCTAATCACGGTGAATCCAATTGAAATGAAGAGATCACGCTTTTGTTTGAATTTCCATTAAACAAAAACGACACACACCAATCTGAAGGGACTCCCAAGAATACCAAAAGATGGGAGTTATGAAACACACATGGCAACATGAGAGAACGAACTGACACCTTCATTAGGATAACCGTCGACTTCAAAACAAAACCGGTCAACAAAATAAATGAGACAACACAATTGTAATAACTTGCCAGCAATATCAATGACGCTCGCACAATGCCATGTCAGCCCATGTAGAACACCAAGTGTGATACACCTCCGAAAGAGAAGAGACAACAAGCAAATAAAGTGAAAATTGCTCAACATGAAGATACAAAGAACGGTGACTAGAAAATTGCCATAGCTCGAGCCCAGCTGAGTCTTAGACTGAACCAACACTATGAATATAAAAATCATCACTGAATAGGAAGCAATCAAACCAGGTACAAAAATGAACAAGGAGCAAAAACACAGTCCTTCATGACGCACATCTTTCAGAGAAGCTCATGTTAGATCATCAAAGGTATAATTCTCTCGCAGCTACATGAACTTCAACAAAATTTAGATGGAGATGCTAAAGGACAATTGAAGATAAGCATGATGCTGAGATCTGGGAAGGTAATGACTCTTTTCAAATGCATTGAAGATCCCATAATGGAATGTTAGGAACCTAAATGCCTCTTACAAAAAGTGCATAGTAAAATGTCAAACAAAAACTCACAAGTGGATATTTTATTAATTCAAGAAACAAATTTGGGTAACAGAGAAGCAAAGATAATGAAATCAAAACTAAAATATTGTGAAGGTTATTTATTTCCATGGGGATGGGGCTTCTTGAGGCATTGCTACATTTTGCCTACCAACATCAGTCGCAATAGAAAATATTAGTGAAGTGAAACACTGGCAGGCCGAAGGGTGATGTGTTTAGCAACAAGATTTCAATTCATTCTAGTTAATGTTTATGGCCATCCATCTGCATAAAGAAAAGGCAGGTATGGTTAGAATTGAAGCAAGCATTCTCTTGTTTCTCTAGCTCATTTTTCTTCTTGGGAGGAGACTTCGATGCAATTCTAGAAGACATAGACAAGCTTGGTGGGGTTGGGAAAGAAATCAATCATAAACTAAATTTGCAAAATTTGTGGACAAAAACAATTTATTTGGTAGTCCCTTTAGAAATGGTCGCTTTGCATGGACAAATATAAGATTGGGATTCAACAACATTGTAGAGAAATTGGATTGCTTCCTTTGGTGGGGGGGGGGGGGATTGGGGTGCTGCCCCCAAAATTTGTGAATGCAATTCAATGCACGTGTTTGGGTCGGATTGAATATAGTCGAGGACAACCAACCAAAACAAAGCTTGTTTAATTCAAAAACATGCGAATAAGAGATCCTAATTTTATGACTAACATCAAAATATGGTGTATAGAGGATCAACAATATGAAACAAAGATGTTTAGATCATAGTTACAAGACTCGGACTCAACAAGTTGGTTTCAGGCTCGGACTCAGACTCGGCAAGACTCGACATGTGAAAAACCCAAGAAATTCAAAGATTTTTAAGGATTTAAAGCTTTTTTCATGCATCATTTAGTCAATTAGCATCAAATACACACACCAATTGAGAACCTAAGCTTATTTTCATAGAGCTTTAACAACAACATCCTCCAAGTTATCTCATCCATACAACAATCCCAACATCTCACCATCGACATTCTCTATTACAGTTTTCTTATGTGTGCCGGTTACTGTAAACTTGAATGCTAAAACAAATTTTGGATGGATGGGAATAGAAACTTTGCAAAAGCATCTACTAGTTACAACATTAGCTATGAGACTGTTGAAAGGGTATGCAACCTCAGTACATTCTGCTGTTTGGTCTTTCTAATTTGTTATCTGGATTGTTTATTCTTTTCTATTTTTTCAGGTTTTTCCCTTTATGGGTGCATCCATAGCATTTGATGCTGTCTTTGCATCAAAGCAGTGTTTCAAGTCTGTAGATGTTGGTGCTTTATGGCATATATCGTTTGACCTCATTGATGATTGCCACCCCCAATTTAGCTTTGAAGTCCTCTGAAATCAAGGCATGGAATTGAAATACACCCATGTCTACAATGTGTTCTTTTCCACTAATATAAACCCAAAAAATCAAGTAAAATCAATTTTTTTTTTTTGCCTTATTTCTTACTGGCCGCGACAGAGTCTAGACAACAGGACTCACAGAGTTCGGAGAGGACTCGGACTCGACGAGTTCGAGCAGGACTCTGCTAGACTTGGCCGAGTCCGAGTCCAGAGCCAGAAAAACTCTGGAGCCCGGAGTCGGCTCGAGACTCGAAGAGTCCTGGCTGGACTCACAGAGTCCTGTAACACTGGTTTAGAACCTTCTCAAAATTTGACCAACCAAAGCAAAGCTTGTTTAATTTAAAAATATGCAGATGAGAGATCCTGAGTTTATGACTAAAATCAAAATATGGTGTATAGAGGATCAACAATATGAAACAAAGATGTTTAGAGCCTTCTTAAAATTGAAGTTGTTGAAGAAGAATTTGAAAGAAAGGAACAAAAACTACTTCAAGGACATCTATATGTAGAAAGAAAAGGGTGGAAAATGAAATTGCAAAATTGAACAAAGAAATCTTTATCCAAGGAATGTGAGAACAAATTTTATCCAATAAAAATAATTAACAACGAAATATTTTTAATTGTTGGCTAGGGAGGAAATTTATTGGTGACACAAATTTGGGGAGACTTGGTTGAAAGACAGAGATAGATACATTCGCAAGGTACTTTCACAATGCAATCAAGACTGGAAAGGATTCAAAATAGAATAAACAATATGAAAAAAGAGAGGATGGATCCATATTGGAATCACTAAGGAGATAAAGATAGGAGCTCTTAAATATTTCAACAACCTTTTATATGATTTGAATGGATCACATTTGTAATCAAATACCAATTTTTAGGGGTATCCCTTGATTGGTTTAAGAGCATAATAATTAAGTGGCGATGAGGGTGTTTTCAAAGCAAGTAATTAAAAAGGTTATCATGTAGGTGCACCTAGATAAAGCCCGTGGTTCGGATGACCATCTAGCCGATTTCTTTCATAAATGTTGAGATATCATGGGCATAGATGTTTACAAGGCAGTTGAGGAGTCCAAGAGAAACGGAATGTTATTGAAGGATTTAAATAACACCTTTATATTGCTCATCCCAAAGGTGTGCAAGCCTTGACCTCTAATGATTGTTTGACCCATTTTCTATGCAATATTGTTTAGAAGATAATAATGAAGGCAATAGCAAATAGATTGAAATTGGTACTTTTTGGTATTGTTGTTGAGGAACAAAGTGTTTTTTTTCCTTGGATGTCAATCCTAGATGGAGTAATATTGGCCAAAGAGGCAATACGTTCAATTCAGTTAATAAGATGAAGCAACATGATGGTAAAACTAAACATAAAAAAGGCCTATGATTAGGTTAGTTGGAGTTATCTCTTCAAATTCTGGAGGCCTATTGTTTTAATGAATGATTGAGTGATTGGATGTTCAATTTGGAGTCTAGTCCCTCTTAATTATAATAAATGGAAGTCCCCAAGTATCCTTTGGAGCCTCTCGAGGGCTTCGTCGGGACTGTTAAGTTTTAGGATAGCTGCAAATGTAATAGCACTCTATTTTGTATGTGTTTTCCAAATGCAACAATCTCTCTTTCATTTATATTAGGAATGAGGCTAGGAGAGACATGCCCCTTCATGGGACATGTCTATTCATTATTATTTATAAGAAAGGACATGCCTCTTCCTATTAATCACAAGTTAATCAATCTTATAATGTTTCATCAATCAATTATTTATTAAGAATAATATAATAATTTAATATTAAATATTAAATTTCATATGATTAATAATAATATAACATATATAATATATTATTATTAATCAACATGTATTATATATATTCTAATGA
>MU226176.1:3535563-3550282 GCA_018584345.1 Thuja plicata | reverse complement strand
AAGGCCCCCCACCGCTGCCTTCCCACCACCAAAACACCGCTGTGACGTGAGGATGTGCAGACGTCCCCAGGATGTCCGGGGGACGCCGAGGCGTCCCTTGACCGTCCCGGGGACGTCTGCACATCCCCCATAGTTGGACGACGTCAAAAGGGATTTTAATTTAATTTTTTTAAGTTTTAACTTTTGTAATAGGGTTCTATTCGAACCCTAAAAGGAGGTGGGTCCCATTTGGCCTCTCCAAGCCTAAATAAGCCCCTCCAAACTTCAATTTTTTCCTCACAATTGGATTTCAATTTGTTTGCTACAACTGATAGAGAAGAGTGGAAAGGAGTGCACAGAGTGATTGGAGGAGTGCAAGAAGTGATTGCATGTGAAAGAGGAGCAAGAAGAAGAGGAAGATTCTACACCTTCCTCGAAGAGGTCATCAAGCACAAGGTAGGGTTTTTAGAATCTTTTTGTTTTATTTTCTGATTTTTATTTGTAAAACTAAAAGTAAACTTTAAATTTCAAGTTATTTTGAAATGTTGAATGTTGTTTCTGTTTCATTGTTTCTTGGTGAAAGTGTTTTCAGTTTTGTTGTTTCTTGTGTTTTTATTTTTGTAACTTGTTTTTGGTTGTTTCTTGTTATTTCTAAATTAGGGCCTAGACTGAACCTAGTTTCTGAATAATTTATTTTTAATTTTTTAAATTACTAATTAGGCTGAAATTTTTTCATTTTATGAAATGCAGTGTCAAAACGAGCTCTCATAGTCATGATATTAGTGGAGATGAGATGAAAATTCATTCTGAAGGTGCAAGTCTATCAGAGTATGAACCTGAGCATTAGGTTGAGCCTGAGGCAAGTGACCATGGGGCTGATCCGAAAGCCCAATCTAGTTATATTGCTAGTGGACCACCTTCTATAGTCTGCCCCTCTCATCTTTTGACAAAGTTTGCTAGGGGTCCTTTTGATCACAAGTCTCCTCTCAAACAATTTGCAACAAGAGTAACAACCCCAATGCCAACAAGTAGTGGCACAAGAAAATGGAAATGAAATGTTTGTGGTGCAGAATGGTTTGGGAGCATCACTAGAGTTAATGCACACTTGCTTTTTTGGACAAGATATGGTGTGAGTGCATGTAAATTTTTGATGGAAGCTAAAAATGTCAAGTACAAAATTGAGATAAACAAGCTTTGGGGTGTTCCTGAGGATAGTACAGTTCCAGTGCCTACTACTTTGTCTGCTAGGCAACAGGTTCAAGCAATTTAACAGTCATAGGGGCAGCCGCATACTTCTACTCGTTCCATGCATCATAGAGCAAGAACGATGTCAGGGTTAGCTTCAGGACCTTCATCCATTTAGAGTTCAACATAGGAGGATAGGAGCAAGGGGAAACAAAAGGCAGGAAGTAACCCCACAATTGATTTTTTTAATGTGCAACTGAAGGATCAGATAGAGGATTCCAGTGGCAGGTTCTTCTTTGCCAATGGCATACCATTGCATGTAGCTCGATCTTATTATAAGGAGATGATGTCCATGGTGGCGAAGGGGGGGACCATCGTTTGTGCCACCAGGTGAGCACAAATTGAGGACCACGATCTTGGATAACCAATATAACAAGATCAATATTTTGATGGAGTAGATGAAGGCATGTTGGATAGAGTCTCGATGCAGCATAGTTATGGATGGGTGGATAGACATTAGCCATCGTCCACTCATCAACATCATGGTTACATGCACAAAAGGCCCATACTTTCTGAGGGCAATTGATTGTTCAGGGCATTGCAAATATGCTGATTTTCAGTTGCAGGTTCTTAGGGAGGCTATTGAGGAGGTTGGACCACAAAACGTGGTCGAAGTAGTGGCAGATGCAACACATGTGTGTAGAGTTGCAGGGAAGCTTATTGAGGCAGCCTATAGACATATTTGGTGGATTCCATGTGTGCATGCCATGAACAATGCACTCAAGGACATGGGGAAGATTGATTGAATTAAAGGAGTGGTCAACGATGCGAGAGATGTGTAGATGTTTATCTGCAACCACCACACTTCACATGCACTCTTCAGGAGCTTTGCAAAGGAGTTCATGAAACCAGTTGAGACCAAATATCCATCCTATTACATTCTCTTGGAGAGAATGCTCGAGTTGCAAGAGCCATTGCAAGTCTTGGTTATGACGCAAGATTGGAATCGATGGGCTGAGGCCAAGATAGAGCAGGGGAAGAAGGTGAAGGAGACAATGAAGAGTGATCAATTTTGGAGTGATGCAAAATACATAGTCTCTATCATTACTCTGGTTGTCTAGGTGATCGGATATGGTGATGGGGATGCACCTACCCTTGGAGAGTTGTATGAGTGCATCGATTCTATGCTTGACCAAATGAGGGCTATTGTGCGAGAAAAGGACCCCACTTTAGCATTCTACAATGAGCACATTCAGCCAATCATTCAGCACAGATGGGACAAATTGAACGCTCCTTTGCACATGGCTGCTTATGGATTGAATCTTAAGTGGTACGTGGCTAGGCTTGGTAGAGTTACACCACTTCAGGATGATGATGTGAAGGCAAGGTTCTTTAGGTGCATTGGTAAGATGTATGATAATGATACTGCCGGTGAGATTCACACTAAGTGGACGAAATTTGCCACTCTTACAGGCTACTCGGATGCGGCAAAGATGGATATCAAAGCTATGGCACATGAGCATCCGATTTGTGGTGGAAATGTCATGGATTACAGAGGTCAAAGATTACCACAATAGCCATTCATCTGCTATCTTAGGTTTCTAGTTCTTCAGCTGTAGAGAGGAACTGGTCTACTTATAGCTTCATCCACTCTATTAAGAGGAACAAAATTCCTCTATGAGATTAGAGAAGCTAGTGGCTGTATACAGTGCCTTGCGTATCATGGACCGCAAGACACGTGTGTACAAGGAGAGCCCAAGAACATGATGAGATGTAGAGCCAGAGGAGCCATCTCAAACTAATGAGGATGAGACTGCAACAACTATAGATGTAGGGCTGGTTGGTGTTCCTTTGGCGGATCTTGGCCGTGAGGAGTCCAATAGTTCCAGTGATGAGGAGTTTGCCTTGGGAGATGATTAGAGGCCTTCCTTCACTACATTTTGACATGATTTTGTACTTTGATATCATGCTACTCTACTCATTGTAACCATCTTTATGATATTTTTGATAGAATATAAATCAGAATGTTCTATTTGCTGATAATTTGAATATCTAATAGTAATTAGTAATTCGATATTCTGTATTTTGGGTATGCTGAATGTTCAATGGTTCATGTTGCAATTTTGCTATGTTAAAGTATTTGGTTTATTAGTTCTTATACTGTTATACATCATTTCATAACTAGCATTTCAAGTACTATATGTATAGTATATTACAACACCCCCCCATCTCGCCCCCCACAGCCGTCGCATAATTGAAGCCCTTTGCCCCCTTTCTCGGAAACCCGTCTTGACGTCCCCTTGTGCTCGTGTTACATTTGTTTATTTTCAGAAGAATCAATTAGCATTGTGAAAGTGGAAATTAAATAAATTAAATGATTTATTTAATTTTAGAAGACAATTAGCAAATTAAATAATTAAAATAATTATTTAATTGGGGTGACAAAAACAAGAATTAATTGAATTAAATTATATAAATTATTTAATTAAAATTTAGAAAAGAGAATAGTTAAACAATAAAAATCATTTAATTATTTTTTAGAAGAATAATTAGAGATTCTTAGAGGGATATTAAATGATTAATTTAAATTATTCAATTATTTGAAATTGGAGGGAAATGATGATTTTGAAATTTGAATTAGAAAGAATGACATAAATTAGTTAAATAATAAAGATTATTTAATTAATATAGACGAATATTAGTAAAAATGTTGTGTAGGCAATGAGACAATTTTTAGTGTCTACACTTGCTAGAGTAGGAACAAATACTTTCAACCATGGTAGCACAAAAGAATCTAAGTTTTACTATCTCACAACGAGGTGCTAATTGATTCCTGTATTTAATTTAGGAAAAAATTGCTTTTTGTTGCTTAAATGAGGAAGTTGCTGCATAAATTGGAAAATAAATGTAGTTTGTTAGGTAAACTAGCATACTGGCTGACTGGGGTATGTTCCATCATGCATGTATCAATTCTTTGAATTGTTGTGAAGAGTATCAATTGGGGGTTGAAGTAGAAAAAATGTTATGGTTTGATGTATAATCAACTTTTCAACTTTGAAAAGTGGAGCTTGTTGATAATAGATATCGTGTCAATGGATATGCAATTATGTTTGTTGAGGCTAAAGGAATTGCTATAGCTTGCGATAATTGACGAATATTATTATCAATAATAATATTTATCTATTTTAATATTATCATTTCTTTATTAAAAATCTTATTATTTTAATGATTATTTCTTATTAAATCCTATTTCAAAAAAGGAACATCACAGTTTACCCTTCCCAAAATTGCTTGCCCTCAAGCAATTGCCAATTTGATGTAAGTGGCTTCTGTTGCAGAACTCTGATATCATCTTGCTTTACCCATTTGGATTGAATAACCCTGAAACACAAATTTCAACTTGACGTGAGAACTGCAATATTATTATGAATATACACTTAACTAATCTAAAGACATGTCATCATAATATTCAATTTGAATTCCTAGGAAACAATTCAAAAGATAGACTTATCTTGATCTATTGTAGCATTTCTCTGTTAATTGTTTCTCTGCTCCTCCAAGAACATCTCTTGATCGAGCTTGAACACTCACCAAGAATGTCTAAATCAAGTTTCGACACTCACCAAGAATGTCTAAATCAAGTTTTGACACTCACCAAGAATGTCTCTTGATCAAAACTCTGACACTCACCAAAAATGTCTCTTGATCAAACTCTGACACTCACCAAGAATGTCCCTGATCAAGCCTCAACGCTCACCAAGAACGTCTAAATCATGTTTTGACACACCAAGAATGTCTCTTGATCAAGCTCGACACTTGCCAAGAATGTCCTTGATCAAGCCTCGACACTTACCAAGAATGTCTCTTGATCAAGCTACAACACTCACCAAGAATGTCCTTGAACAAGCCTCGACACTCACCAAGAATGTCTAAACCAAGTTTTGAGACTCACCAAGATTGTCTCTTGACCAAACCTCGACACTCACCAAGAATGTCCTTGACCAAACCTCGACACTCGCCAAGAATGTCTTTGATCTCTGGATTCCCTTTAGGAATCTCGACATTCATCATGAATGCCCTCTACCAAGAATATCTTAATTCAAATCTGGCTTTCCAACCCTCTAGGGAGGACCCTCTGGGTTCTGAATGACTAGTGGTCAATTCTAGAACAACCCTCAGTTATTCTGTCGTCTTCTCTGAAGTACCTCCACTAAGGCCTCTAGGATTGCCATAATTTGACATATCCTTAACCTTGAATGAGATATCCTCTATCCAAGTCTCTTTTCACATATGCATATGTTGACTCTACCAATATATATGGTCTCTCAAGATTATAAATAATCTCCCTCTGGTTTCCATTTAGGAAACATGACATTCGTTTAGAATGCGCTCTTTCGTATGGCTTGGATTTGATCTCTAATTAGATAAGCATAAGAGAATTCCACTGGATGATAACTCTTGTTTACCTCAATCTTCCACACTCGTAAGTTATTCATAAAATTTTCTTATAAATCTTTCAAGGTCTTTCTCAAATACTCTTTATAATTAGATAAGCATAAGAGAATTCCACTGGCTAATTAGATAAGCATAAGAGAATTCCACTGGATGATAACTCTTGTTTACCTCAATCTTCCACACTCGTAAGTTATTCATAAAATTTTCTTATAAATCTTTCAAGGTCTTTCTCAAATACTCTTTATAATTTATTTCATAAGTTTCTTTACTATGCCTCAATGGTTTCATA
The DNA here is from genome assembly GCA_018584345.1 of Thuja plicata. Classification (NCBI taxonomy): domain Eukaryota; kingdom Viridiplantae; phylum Streptophyta; class Pinopsida; order Cupressales; family Cupressaceae; genus Thuja; species Thuja plicata. The sequence continues at coordinate 3,544,374 of MU226176.1, read as the reverse complement.
ATTATGTCTTATATGTCGTATTTCTCCATTGCTTCACTTCCTCAATTTAGCATAGTCTTCCTTCCACAAATTTGATTATAATTTATTCCAATTTGTTATAGAACTCCTCACAATTCCTTTGTAGAAACCTGCATATACCCTTCTTAACCTTTGGTTGTGTATATATATACCATTCCTTCTGTTTCAATCTTTATTATTGCTCTTAATGGATATTTCTGCAGTGATATGTATCCCTTTTAGAAATCGAGACTTTCAAACCTTCGTGCTGTTTTGCTATTAGATGCTGAATGATGATGATATCTCTCCTCTTGTGATTGAATGGTGTGTATTCCATAAAATCCTCTCTTATTTGATGATTCCCTGTTTATCTTTTACCCTGCAGGATGGCAGGATCATGCTCTGATACCACTGTAATGTCCCCTCTCCTAGAAATGATAATTATCTTGCTTCTTGACGAACAAACCTACAAAGATGTCCTTGATTCTATACTAGGAGTTATAATATTCAACTTAGAATGTCCTTGATTCTTACGTTATTTGCTAGCTGAGGCAAGTCCTTGTTGACTAATGAGAATTCCTCCACTCAACTAGTTCTAATCTGTTGTCCTCGAGGAGGAATGCTTGTTCCTGGGATACTCTTATGCTTAGTATCTCTTGTTCAATACTTTTCTTTCAAAAACTCTCTCCTTATTAACTACTGTTTGCTGTAAATGAATATGTATTTTGTCTATCCCCAACTGTGATTGATAACGAGCTCCAATGAGTGAAGATCGAGTTCTTCTAGCCCTTGTGATTGCTGTTCTTATATGAGATGTATTTTAATTTACTGATTGAATCTATGAATACTGATTATTATCTTATTTCTGATTTGTTCTAAAGTTAATGTGCTTTGTTCTGTAATGTTATATGTAATGCTGACAGTGTATTAAAGTTGTATTTGATTGGATGTGGGCTGCTGACTGGATATTTTCTGTCAATGCTGTTCCAAGTATTGCTTGGTGTTAAACTCTTTATTAAATAATAAACTCTGATGGAATAGTCAAACTATTGATGCGATGGTATTATTTTCTAACTGTGCATACAATTCCTTATGATTAGTTCTTATCATATCCTCCTGAAGGAATCGTCGTATAGCCAATGCTTGAATTGCTGTTAATGGTTGGCTGTGCAAATTCTCTCCCACACCGCTGACTGGATATTGGTCCACTTGTTTTTGTTCGATGTCTGGGTAAAATCTGAATGATGTCCCCCTGTAATTTATCCATATGCTGCTCTAGAGTTTAGATTCCAATACTCCCGATACCATAATCATTAAAATAAATGACATTTAAGGTAATTCCTACTGCTTCATATGTTATTTTTTAATGTTAATGGATTTTCTTCCCGATCCATCCTTCCCACTTATAAAATCTGAATCCCTTTATATCTGTGCGGAGAGGGAGAAAGATGTCATCTTTCTTCAAAGGTCGCGACTATTAGATTTAGTCACTTATTTATGATTGTCTTTTATGTTTATACATTATGATATTTCAATCTTAATTAATGTTTGATAAATAATATATTTTAGATTTATATTATCATAATATTTAATACTTAATTTATTATTATTTAATATATTGTATTATTTATTATTTATCTATTTATATTACAATTATATTATATTTAATTGTAAGTGGTATTATAATATCATTTCATTAGGATATCATATTATGTTATATCCTTTCATTATTATATCGATAATATCATTAATTTAATAATAGATTATATTATAACATGTTATTTATTTGTTCATTTTTATTATTTATTATTAAACCTTATTCTAAATAGGGGATATTACAATTATATTCATACTTTTATATTAATTAATATCATATAATTATTTATTTGTAATATTTATTAATTGTCATTCATATTATTAAAAATTGACTAATATTATTATCAATAATAATATTATCTATTTTAATATTATCAATTCTTTATTAAAAATCTTATTATTTTTAATGATTATTTAAAAAAAAAATCCTATTTCAGAAAGGGAACATCACAAGGCTAAAGGAATTGCTATAGCTTGCGATAAGATTTTGAGTCGGTTGTTTTGCTAGCAGTTTCTAACCATTATCTGTCTAGACATACTCAATATTTGTTTTCTGCTTAGCTTGAGATATATTGTCATTTTTTGTGTGTGTTTTTGAGATAAAAGGATTTATAGAGGCATTATTTTTATTGTGAATGATCAAACATCTAATAAATGGTGGGTGCAAATAATGCTGGCAAATTATGCCCGCTTCAGTGTTCCTTTATCTGAATGTGAATGAAAAAACATGAATTAGGGTCTTGTTCATCGCTTATTTTAGGCAATCAACATGAGGGTTGAGTCATTAACGCATGGATTAATCCTACTAAAGTGTTTCTTTTAGTTTTAGTTAATGCCTCAGACTGATCCAACCTTGGTGATTCATTCTCAGTAGCGTCAAGGCACTTGAACTGATGAGAGCAAAAGTGCACTCCATATCTAAGATGGTAGAGCGCCAGATCTGTGTAAATAGGTTTTTTATTTGTCTATAACCAATTCTTTGAGGAACATCAATGCATTTATTGCTATAAGTGATGAGTGATGTATTTGAAAATTGACATACCACATTAAGTGGAATTGTTCTGACATGATGCTATTGATGGGGACAGTAGGGATGACATACATAGATATCATTTTATGATTTTCATGAATGTCATGCCATGGGTCACAGTTTAAAAACTTGAAGAGTTACTTGCTAACCCGAAAACTTACTAAGTTCTAGTCATTGAGCTACAACTCATATAGAGCAGCTAGTGTTGAAGTTTGGTAGCTGTAGGAGCTATCTGCTTACCTGTGATTGCATCAGCATTATGGTTGAGATATTTTCTATGTATTCTCTGCTGCGTTAACTATCTTTTTCTTATGTTCATGCATTCTGAGACTGCGAAGAGTCTATAATACTGAATGATCTTCATATGAAGTGTCACGTTTTTTTTAAAACCACAAAGAGTCTTCCGCATCAGCATACGAAAGGCCATATGCATATGTGGCAGCTGGGCATCAAAGAGTTTATTCTACCATGTGCGTGCGTGGCTATTGAAGAGTCTTTTTCCTGCATTGATACTGGAATTCAAAGGGTCATTATGTGTAATGGTCAATCAGCGTAAAGCCACATGTGATCGTGGTTGTTGAATCACACTTTACTATGAAGCGTCACCAATTTGTAACAGATGAGCATCCTGTAGGGACGTTTTTTGTTATCTCAGCGATATATTTTCTTGGGTGGTGTATTGGGAGTGTTGTGGCTAGCATCAATACTGTTGCAGGGCCTTGTTTATGTTATTTGTGAATGTTGTTTGCAGGGTGTATGATCATAGCAGTATTATCTGATCATTATCGTATATCTGATTCAGATTTTCTGAGTTTTCTGTAGTTGTTTATTATGTTGTGTAACATCAGAATTGTTTGAAGACATCCATCATTTTGTTTGTGAAGTATATCTGAGACAATGTTATTGTAAGGAGAAAATAGTGTGATGTTCTGTAAGGTTGTGCAGTCTAAGTATTTGAGCCTTATATCTGGACTATCATTATTATTTCAATAAAGTGATGTTTTGGTGTGGCTGGGTTTTCCCCTCGAGGAGGGTTTTCCTTGGGTAATTCTGCGCCTGGTCTTTTTTTTTTTTTTATGTTATCTTTTCTCTATTTTTAGCAATCTCTTTTATATTTCTTGTTCAAAACTTAACATGGTATCAGAGCGGGTCTAAGTAAAGATCCAAAACCAAAATAGGACGATTTGATACTTTAAGAGATTATGATGTGTAATGGGAACAACGAAAGAAATAAGAGATTCTTATGAGAACGTGTAGCTAAAGAGCCTTGGAGGGTAGAATCTTAGAAGAAGCTTCTTACCTGGAAGGGATGGATTGAGGAGCAAAAGGATGATGGTTTAATGATCCAAAATTGCATAAGGAATTCAAAGAAGGAAGAGCTTAAGACATTCAATGAGGAGGTTATGCTAGATATAGAAATGAACATTCATGAAGACTTAGCTTGCAGTCATGAGTCTAAGTTGATGACACGTAACAAGCTACTTCTAAGAGGAGGAAATGACATTCTGAGGGAGTTAAATTCCAAGAATTCAAGGCATGAGTTGAGAGCATTAAGATCTATAGAGGGGAGCTCATTACCAGAGAATTTCCTTGAAATCTCCGAGGCAGGGATCAAGAGGGAGTTTTGTGAAGAAGTAAAGATGTCAATTAAGTGAGTTGCAGTGTTGCAAGGCCAGATACTAAAGCTTCAGAGAACAGAATTGCACAGTCAATCTGGATTTGATCTTGGTAGCTCTGCAAACTTATTTAGAATAGGGTGATCTGGGATGAGGTCAAAGAGGAGAGTTCCAAACTCTAGCATGTTAGAAGTGTTGAAGGTGTGTTGAAAATCGTTCCTCTAAGGCAAGCATTGCAGGCAATCTTGAACGAGGAGGTCAGGAGGTTGATGCAAGTGCTTGAAGATTCAGAGGAAGCTTGAGCGACAAATGGAGAGTGCCAAGTACTTTGCAGAGGATCAACAAGCTTGAGAAGCAGTGTGGCTTCGAAAGCTCCTTGTTTGGTCAAACATTGGAGCTAACTGTAATTTATTGTGACAATCAAAGCTGTGAGAATGCTGCCCTTGCTGAGAGGGAGTCTCAACATTCAGTTGTTCTTATTATGTGGTGTAATGCATTTTTCTCTGAAACAAAGAAATTTGAGGTGAAAGCCCTTGTAATGCATTTTTCTCTGAGACGGAGAAATTTGAGGTGAAAGCCCTTGTTGCTCTTTCCACTCATGGGAGTAGCCGTAGTGAATCTCATGTTGAGAGGCTCCATGACAACATCATGTGAGTGACTCCGTGATGGGAGCTTGTGTTTATTTCACACATGGAAGTAGCCATGGTGAACATCATGTTGAGTGACTCCATGATGCTATCACGTTGAGAGACTCAGTGATAAAGTTTTGGTTTCCTTCACAATGGTGTAGCCATTGTGACTGTCATGTTGAGTGACTCCATGACATGAGAATCTGAAAGAGATATCTCCTTTGCTAAGAGGGAGTGTTGAAGTTCGGCAGCTGCAGGAGCTATCTGCATACCTGTGATTGCATCAACATTATGGTTGAGATATTTGCTATGTATTCTGTGCTGCGTTAACTATCTTTTTCGTATGTTCAGGCATTCTGTGACTGCGAAGAGTCTATAATACTGAACAATCTTCATATGAAGTGTCACATTTTTTTAAAGACCATGAAGAGTCTTCCGCATCAGCATATGAAAGGCCATATGCGTATGTGGCAGCTGGGCATCGAAGAGTTTATTTTACCATGTGCGTGCATGGCTATTGAAGAGTCTTTTTCCTGCGTGGATACTGGAATTCAAATGGTCATTATGTGTAATGGCCAATCAGCGTAAAGCCACATGTGATCATGGCTGTTGAATCACACTTTACTATGAAGTGTCACCAATATGTAACAGATGAGCATCCTGTAGGGACGTTTTTTGTTATCTCAGCGATATATTTTCTTGGGTGGTGTATTGCAAGTGTGGTGGCTAGCATCAATACTGTTGCAGGGCGTTGTTTATGTTATTTGTGAATGTGGTTTGCAGGGTGTATGATCATAGCAATATTATCTGATCATTATCGTATATCTGATTCAGATTGTCTGAGTTTTCTGTAGTTGTTTGTTATGTTGTGCATCATCAGAATTGTTTGAAGACATCCATCATTTTGTGTGTGAAGTATATCTGAGACAAATATTATTGTAAGGAGAAAATAGTGTGTTGTTCTATAAGGTTGTGCTGTCCAAGTATTTGAGCCTTGTATCCGGACTATCATTATTATTTCAATAAAGTGATGTTTTGATGTGGCTGGGTTTTTCCCTCGAGGAGGGTGTTCCCTGGGTAATTCTGTGCCTGGTGTTTTTTATTGTGTTATCTTTTCTCTGTTTTCAGCAATCTCTTTTATATTTCTGGTTCAAAAGTTAACAGGTAGGACTTGAACCTATGATCTTTTATTTGCTACTGGATTGTTCTACCACTGAGCTACTGGCCTCTTCGTGGCCAGTCCATTGTCAGTCCAGGCGTGGATTATTTCCAACAGTAGGACTATCATTATTATTTCAATAAAGTGATGTTTTGATGTGGCTGGGTTTTTCCCTTGAGGAGGGTTTTCCCAGGGTAATTCTGTGCCTGGTGTTTTTTATTGCGTTATCTTTTCTCTGTTTTCAGCAATCTCTTTTATATTTCTGGTTCAAAAATTAACAGCTAGGACTTGAACCTATGATCTTTTATTTGCTACTGGAGTGTTCTACCACTGAGCTACTGGTTTCTTCGTGGCCAGTCCATTGTCAGTCCAGGCGTGGCTTATTTCCAAGACTAGGGCAATCAATGCTCAAGTGTCTAGTGAAAGACGGTTGATCTCATAGCCACACACACATTTGATCGATTGATGGCAGCAACGAAGAATTCATGGGACAACAGCAGCTAATTATTCAAATGTCATCTATTCTGTAATTTGTTTTTTGGCCCAAGCCACAAAAATATTACAAGAATCAAGAAATAAAATCTGCTTATTTTAGAGCTCTAATAACAGGTGTTTTTTCCAAGTTGTACAGACACAGATACGGAGACAGCCGTTTTTCAAGATCCCTCATATGGATATGGCAAGATACGGCATTCATAATAATACACCCAAACCAAAGTTGCATGGATATAGATACAAATACGGCATCGGATACGGATACGACTATTTTTAAGACCTCCAATATGGATATGGCTGGATATGATATTCATAAAAACACATGCACATATATTTAACACAATTTTATAAGTTATTAGGGAAAATTTTCATTACTTCGAAAGCAATATAGACACATAATTGCTACATAAATAATTAATGTTGATTTAGTAATTTGCAATATGCAAAAATAGTAGAGTTGCACTCGAAGATATTCCAAAAAAGGGGTTGCTGAAATAAAAAAACATTTTATTTGTTTTTTTCAATTGGTGTAGGTTTTGTATATACCAAAAAAAAATAAAAATAAATGCATGAATGAAGTTTTTTTAAATTAAATTTAGGAAGATCTATGTCAATTTTTTTTAAAATCAAATCAAACAGTATCCGACACAGTTGGAAAATCAAAGTTTTTTGGGCATGCACGGGTACATTATGTAATGTGTATCTGGGCAGTATCAGATACAGGGATACCTGTCCCTATGGAGGGACAGTTGTTTCGGGCTACACTGACATATAAACATATATTTAACATAATTTTTTAAGTTATGAAATAAGATTTTCATTGATAAGTAGGAGATATTTTCCACAGCAAGTCAAATTGTGATATTGCTATAAGGATTCAACTGTGTGCTTTTTAAGTCAAGCTACACAGTTGAATTTGATAGCAATATCACAAGATTTTCATTACTGTAAAAACAATTGTTTTTAGAATGTAATTTAAATAATATATTATTTATAATATTTGTGTAATATTTTATTATTTCAAATTTAATTTTACAAGAATAATAAATATCCAAAATAAAAATCTATAACTATGTGTACAACAGTGTCAAATTTAAATCTAAATTAATATCAAGAGAAGTCAACCAATTTATCTCCATGGCTCTTCTTTTGATCTTGTTCCCTGTTCTATCTATGTATTTATCTATATCAACCAACAAAGCGTCATCTCTTATATATGGAGAAACCATCACTGTATAAGGAAGCCAACAAAAAAAGAGATGTTTTCTGTAGATAAGGAGTCATTCAAGGTTCAGCAAGAAAATGGGCAAGTGGTTTCAGTTAAATGTGGGAAGGAAATAGAAATTTGACACTGCAATTTTCACTAAAAAATCGTCAGCCAAAAGTTATGTGATTAGAAAATAGGCAAATAGAAGGAAGGTGAATAAGAAATGCCTGTCAGAGATAAGGTTCCGCCACCAGAAAAGGAAAATCCACAACCTCTTACATAGAGTCAGCCAAAACATTATGAACACCTCAACAAATTTAATTACCCATATTTTTTGTCCATATTATAGCTGAGTCAGCTACCGTGGCTCCAGCAGAACAGAGATGCAATTCAAAATTTAAAGGGAAACATATGCCACGGAAGAGTAGTGTAGAACAAACGAGTATATAGTAGCTGGCCCCAGCAGAATTAAGGTTATTCCCCCAGCACAGGTGGATTCTCATGTGGGCCCCAAAATTATTATATCTCTGTCCACCGCTATTCAATGGATAGTGAAATTGTCCAGGAATGGGCAAGATCACATCAGAAAGGAGACCTCATATGGATAAATATAAAAATTGCACAAAAAGGACCTGCAACATACAAGTAAAATCAGACAACTAAAACTATAAGACCGAAATATTTTTGGGTGTGCAGGATGGCAAAAGCACTCAAATGCCCTTACATTAAATTCTTCTGAAGTTTTGGCAGTGTTACCCGGACACCCGTCTCCCCCCCTCCAAACGCTTCTCGGAGTCGCGGAGACTTTTCGCGTCTCCGGTGTCTTCAAAAAAAAAATGGCCGGAGACTTCATGGCGAAGTTTCTTGAAGAATCAAAGTCTCCCCCACGTCTCCTAATTAAAAAACAAATTTAAAATACAACATTAAGTCATTTTATGATTTTGACCCTTATTTAAATGTTTTTTTAGCAAGGCCATTTATGATTTAACATTTTTAATAAATATTAAATAGACAAAATTCAAATAAATAAATAATTAAATATTAATATAACAAATAATAAATTACAATATATAAAATATTAA
>MU226176.1:3523833-3535462 GCA_018584345.1 Thuja plicata | reverse complement strand
TGTAATGATAATCTCAGCGATTATTAATCTGATTATTGATATGATGATGATCATATGCGATATTCAGAAATCAGATATGACTATGAGATATGCAATAAGAGTTTTGAACTTTTGAACTATTTGACTCGTATTAATATGACATTACTATTTAGTATTAGTCTTTGACTCTTTAAACTTTTAATGTTCAATGTTCATAACTTCATACTTATAACTTTCCATTGTTCTTATTTTCAAAGCACTATGTTATGAATCTATGGTATTTCTTAGAAATTATTAAATTATATTAATTTTTTTTTTGTTGTCTCCAAGTACCCCGGTCTCCTATTTTTGAAAAATAGGGGTACTTGTACCGGAGACCTCAAAGTCTCCCCGTCTCCGGGTAACCTTGAATTTTGGTGGAGAATTCTTCAAAAGCTCTCCAGCGAGTGAAGAAAACATTTTATTTTTCATATTTTAACCTTGACACGAATTCGAACAATTTTTCAACAAATTTTGTAGCCATGCAATAATTAAATTCATTTATATTTTTTTATCAGTAATATTCATAATCAAGTTATTTTGCGAATTTGTGTGTTTTTAAAATGCCAAATTTTTGCAGGGTATTAAGTTGAATAATTTTTTTGCCTGCCAAGTTCTTGAAATATGCCACGGTAAAAGGTTGATAAGGCTTAAGCTATTGATTGAAGGGGTTGTGAAAACATAATTGAAATTCGTTTATGTACTTTGTTGTGTTTAACTTGAGAAATAACTTGAGCGATTTTATATGACAATACATAACTGTGTGAAGCAAGAATGTCAAACATCTCTTTGAAAATTGTTCTCTGGGAAGTTCTTTTATTTCTTTTTTGAACAAGCACATAAGTGGGAAGTTGCTAAGTGAATTTGGCAGGTTTGTTCAACCTTTTTAAAAATTGATAGTAGCATGATGAAGTGAATATCCTACATCTCTATGGGAGGTGTGCTTTATGAGGATATTTGTTCATTTTGTATTTGTCTACGTCATAAATACCTGACTTGGACTCTGAAATTGCTCAAAACAGACTTGACAAGTTGATTTTTGGCTCAGACTGGACAAAATGACTTGGCAATTTGAAAAAAAAATGATAATTAGAGGTTGTATTAAGGAAACACATGTTTTTCTATGCACAGTTAATTTTTGGCTCAAACTGGACAAAATGACTGGCAATATAAAAAACAATGATAAACAGAAATTATACAAGGAAACACGTGTTTTTCTATGCACTATTGTCAAAATCAACGTTAATGATAACAAACTAATCAATTACGTGCTGCTTTTCTCACAATTACAAGTGTGCACAAAAAAATGACAACTAAAGTGTCTATGAGCTAGAAGGAAAATGATATTCACGTGTTTCTAGCTTTCTGGTGTACAAAATTCATGTAGTAGGGTACTTATAGCGTAAAATAATTAAAGAATGTAGGCTAAGGTATAGAGGATTTGCATCACTTAACCCAACATTATCAACTCTAGATTGTCTCCTGGGCTTTTGTTGCAACAAGTTCCTCAACGCTGCTGCTGGCATGATACCTATGTTAGCAACAGTTGGTGTTTGGTCATGCTCTCATTGTAGGTTTGAGTCATTGTAGGTTTGAGTCGATATTTTGGGCCATATATGACAGGAACCCATCTCTCATTAGGGCAAATATGTAATGATGTGTCTAAATAATAATAAAAATGTCACATGTGGTGTTTCTGTAGTGCAACAACTTATATGATATTCCTTCTTTTTGTTCTCTGCGTAGTTTTGAGTTGATCTTTTGGTCCATGTCACAAGAACCCATCTCTCATGAGTTCAACTCGTTGCATATAGTTAATGTACTATTCTGGTTCAAGCAATTCTAACCATGGGGTTTCCCCGACAGTCATCCCTGCTTAGCTTCTGTTATGCCATACATAGAGCCTTCAGCAAGTGTTGTGCAAAAATCATATCACAAATGATAATAGTAATAAACATACCAACATTACTACATTAAATAAGAGCTTTTAGTTTTGATGAAATCATAGTTACCAAGGACTCTAGAAAAACTTGGCAGACCTAAATTGACTTGGACTTGGCAAGTTAAAAAAAAATACTTACATTCAAAACCTGGTAAAAACTAGGAAAAAAGGTACTCGCCCCAAGTTGCTTTGTAAACTTACCGTAAACTCAGTTCAGAAACTTGGTGAGTTTGAGGACCAGTTAGGAGCAGAAAATTACTCGACTCGTGAGCACTCAGCAAGTTTGCAATCTATGGACGAATAATTAATTTTGAATATGTTTTACCTGCTTGGTTTTATCTTTCTGTGGTACATTAATTTTGTCAATATTGTGTTTCCCCATTCCACTTGCATTGTTTTGGTGGTGTCATGGAGATATGCTAAATAGTTGACTCTGGCGGTGACAGTGCTAAATGGTTTGAACTAAGTTTTAGCTAACAACTGCCTTGATTTGTGTAATGCAGGTGCCAGTGCTGTTTCTGGCTTTTTTGCAGCTGCATGCAGTCTGCCTTTTGATTATGTGAAGACGCAGATTCAAAAAATGCAACCTGATGCCAATGGAAAATATCCATATTCAGGCTCTATGGACTGTTTTGTTAAAACATTCAAGGCTGGGGGACCATTCAAATTCTATACAGGGTTTCCTGTTTATTGCGTTCGAATTGCTCCCCATGTCATGGTAAGGCAGTTGGATAATTTAGTAAACCATTTTGTCTATTGCATTTCTAAATTTTGTTGTTATCTTTTACATTGATTAATAAAGTTTACTAATCAATTTTTATGCAAAATGGTTACAGATGACATGGATATTCTTGAACCAAATTCAGAAGTTTGAAAAATCAATTGGGATTTAAAGTAGTAGTATTTGCTTGAGAACATTAGCTCAGTTTTGTCTCCAATAATAGGGAACAGTTATTACCTGATTGAATTCTTTCTCCATTCACTGTCATTAGCACTGCCTTTTTGGTTCACATGGAGGGCCTCATTTTTTGGTTTCTAGCATTGGCCCTTGATCTTAGTTCGCAAATCCAGCTTCTTTGCACCAGAGTTAACTTATCAAAGGTAACCAGCTTTTTGACGTTAGTTTGAATAAAACATTTTCCAGTGATGTACTTGTTAAGGACTTGGTCCAAAAGAGAAACCATGGTTTCATCATTTGCTGGCAAACACATACCTTGGAAAAGAAAATTTTGAATAAATTATTGATTCCAACAAACGATTCTAAACTGGGGTCTGCTGGTTTTAAACAAATGATTGACTATATTTTAGTTGTTCAAATTATCAAAACATCACGATGAGGCCAAAGTATGTAAGTTAATCCTCAATTTATTTCTATTTCTTAGAATGTTAATTTTGCCCTAATTTCTTGTGCCTCTTTCTAAGGCACATTTGAATGACAATATTTTTACTGCTGTCAAGTAGGAGGCAAAAGAAGTTGAGAAATACTAAATCAAATTTCAGATGGAACTAAATAAAAAATTAAGTGAAAAATCAACTCAATCTATGATTTTGTCTTTCCTTGCTTTGTTATTTTACTAATAACTTTGGATTTATCTAAATTGTTATTATTTTCAATTATTGTAACTGAGTAGGAAATCATAAATAACCAATTGGCCATTGTCGGTGACTTAATTTTATTATGACTCCAGAAACAGGAGGTCGTTAACTTATTTTAACTAAGGATCGACCATGTTACCATAATTGAAGTAGAATTTCAATATATTTAAAATCACAGTTTTTGATACGTGGATTGCCAATGTTGACTTTTAGTTTAAACTGAAAATATAATATCTGAAAACCGTCTTTCCTGAAGAAGAGCTATAAACACAGTATAGTGAATTTACTCTTGAGATGGTAGGATCCAATTCCTGACGTCTCATCAAGTTGCCTGTTGCACTTCAAAATAAATAGGCAATCTCTTAAGGCAACTCATTTTATCAATTATTTGCATTAGCGAAGAATCTTAATAAACCCACTGTGGAAGTAAATAAATTTGATGTAGTTTGTGACCAGAAACTAACGATCAGATTGAGGAAGTAAAATGAGCAGGCACACAGTGGATCCTGCCTAATAATTTGCATGTAATTCCACTAATGCAACATGAAAGTAGGCGTTATATGCTTCAAGAATTGAACATGCAACTGGCGTTAATTTTTTTTAACAAATTTATATTATTCGAGGGTTTGGTATGTATAACTTAATATATATATATGGTTGTAAATTTATATTGTTCGAGGGTTTGGTATGTATAATTTAAAATGTATATATATATGGTTGTATAAATATATGATGGGTATCTCCTTTTAAAATTAGCCCTGCTTGAGTACTTCTAGCATAATAATACATGATAATGAATGTTTTCGGTTATGCTGCAATGAGGGAATATAAGGACAAAGTGTTGAATTTCTTTCCTTGTAGATAGATAAAATTTTAACGTCCACGAGGCTAAAAAGATAGTCTATGAGATAGCTAGACAACTTAAGCCAACTTCAATAATTGGGTTATTTTCTTGTGCAAGTTGATGATGAGCATACCTAACTTCTCAATGTACACACTGAATAGGTTATGCCAAGAGCTATCAGATATAGTAGTCGCAAATTTGTCCCTATTGATCTTGTATACTTCACATTCTAAAATAAAGTGATGTTTGGTTTCCACTTTTCCAAAATTGCAAAACATGCAAACTCTCTCTTCCCAAGCTTCCTTTGGCCTCTTCCAACGTCTGGTCTCACAACAGAGTTGGTTCTCAGCTCAGCAATAAGAATTTTAGCTCTCCAAGAAATGTTGGCCCCTATGCACTCTTTTTGAAGTTGATCACATGCGAGGTTGAACTCATTGATATAATATATTTTCTTCCTTTCAAGCCCATTTCCTCAATTTCTCTTGTAAGATTTCTCCATAACGAAGACCTTTATTTCTTTGTTATCTGTGGGGCACATATTGAATTAGGTAATCCATTTACTCATCCACTTGATGTTTTGTTGTATCCACATCTTTTTTCATTTGCACAATGTATCGTTAAAGACAACGTTAGACCATCTATCTCCTTCCATTTTTTCGATTAGTTTTAGATAGCTTATGAGGCGAACCATAGGAAGTGCTTCGATAGTGGCAACCCCCATTGCACTTTGCATGATATCATATGGGGTGATGCTTTTGATTTTAATTTTGCTTGTGATCAAACGCTTTTGGATTCCCTCGATTTGCTTCCATTGTGCGATTGAAGTGTTGTTGGCCCATAATTCACACCCATAAAGAACAACTGACAGAACAAGAAGACCAAACAAGGTTTGAGTAGTTTTCCAATCCCAAACCTCCGCTTCACAACACCTATTTTGAAGAGCATAAAATGCCTTCCATCCACCTAATGTCCTTTTATTTCTACAGCCTTCCCAACTTAGATTTTTGTTGAAGTCAATGTCGAGATATTTATACTCTGCAACTTCCTCATGAACGTTGCCACCAAAATAGAACTCATGTGGATGTTATTTTTTATTATTAGACAAAACCATGACTTTAGTCTTGCTGATATTGGCTCGCATCCCCACCGTTATGCAAAAGCGCTCAAGAGAAAATAGATGTTCTTGCAAACCACATGCATATTTGGCAATCAAAATGAGATCGTCTCCATAGATGAGCAACTTTATTACAAATTCACCCAACTGGACACCCTCACCATTTTGGATGTTTAACCACTCTTCAAGTTTATCGATATATAGGCCAAACCAAGTAGGAGATAGAGGATAACCTTGTTTGACCCCATTATCACTCCTAAAATATTATGAAATGCCAGCTGAAGTTCTGATTTTGACTTTCACCTTTTCATACATCCTATGAACAACAACTCTGAGATGCGTAGGAATCCCCAATTCTTCCATCCTGAGCCAAAGCTTGTCCCTAGGGACAGTGTCAAAAGCCTTTTTAAAGTCAACAAAACAACAAAAGGCCTCCTTTTTCTCCCCCTCTTTTTCAATAATGTGCCTCAGAGTGATACAATGATCATCCATCGAGTGTTTTGGCCTAAAGCCAGCTTACCCTTTTGCACGTTTATGATTTTCTTCTGCCCATTTGCTGATCCTATTTTCTATGTATGCATTAATAATAATAAAATTCAGCTTCATTATGAAATGTGATGAACTCAAGTGGCAAAAAGCAATTGGGCTTTTTGGGCTGTAGAGCCCTAATTACAAATCCCTAAGAGACTTGTAGAAGTTACCAATGATTGTTAATGGAAAAGACTGTCAAATCTAAACAACTGAAGGAGATAATGAAGACAAACAAGAATGGAAAAGAAAAATCTATTGATACAAATTGAATAGTAATTATCACCATTTTTGGGGATTATGCAAGGATATAAATTGTTTGGATTTATTGTTATTAATGAGCGACCCTTTGGAGATAATTGTGCATCATCAAAACTTTTGATATGACCTCGTGATATTTAGTCACAAAACAAAATAGTAGATTGGAATATATGTTGACATGCTTCGTATTTAGTTAAATGATGCCAAAATATTCTAGAATATTATGTGTTGATAAGTAATAGATATTTTGTACAAGAAGTTAAATTATGATATATTAGGATTTAATTATGTACTTTTCAAGTCAAACACATTGACCCATGTTTCACGAGTAGTGGTTTACAAGAATCCATCTCTCTTGAGAATGAATGGTACACTCAACACTCATTCCATCCAAATAATGTCCACAGAGTTGAATCATCGAGCCTTCTTAGTAGGTCACCCATTTGAGTATTACTCCAACTCAAGTGCACTTAACCATGGAGTTTTTTTCCAAGTTTAAGCCTACTTAGCTTGGTAGCCCATTTTCAAGGCCTTTAGCAAGTGTTGCCTTATGAGCCATTCATTATGGAGCCCCTTTAGCTCATCAATTGATAAGTACGATATTTTGTACTAGGTGAAGTAAAAATGGGTCAATGAGTATGACTCAAAAATCTCATAGTTGAATCTTGATAGCAATATCATAATTTGACTTACTATGGAAAACATCTCTTATAAATTGACACATCATAGGGTATATTAGATTGAAGATAAGTTGGGCGAAACATCTTTTGCGTGGTATTAGCTCATCTTTTTGTAAAACTAGTTTGATGGTTGCATGTATTGTATCTTTTATATATTAGGTGTATGAGATGGAAGTTGTGCGTAAGAGTTTTATTGCTGTTAAGTTACCTTTGGAGCTTTCATTGGTGATACTTCTGTGAGAATTTTTTTCTGTAAGTGTATTGTATTATGTAGTTGATTTCTAAATGATATATTTGGTGGTTTTCCTTCTGAAAGGATCCCCCCCATGCAAGTCACTGTTTTGTGGTATGCATACTTTTATATTTATTTCTATTAAGTTTCTCTAACAATTTTAAGCATATGATTTTTCTTTTTTTGGCATAATCCTCCCCACAAGGTTAGTGTAGGAAGTTGTTCTACTACCTTAACTCTTACACATTCTTCTCCACCTCTTTGAAGTTTACAATTTTTTTTGGCTACCAAGAGGGATGGTCTGGATTAGATGTATTCAATTTTGTAGACATATATGTGTCCTTTGAATTTCCTAGAATATTTTTTGATGTAGGAGGTCTTATAAATCAAGTTAGGCCTAGTAATAAGAGGCTTTGACTTATTCACGAGGTCTTGTTTGATGAGGGTGTGACAAAAATTACTTCACAACATAGGTAATAGAGAAGAGAAAGTGGTTTGAGACCATTACAGGTGATTAGCTAAGAATCAATCAAAACCTTAAGTTTCCTAGATCCTTTGTTGATAAGAAAAATCCAATAATCAAGATTTTGGAAATGTTGGCTAACGATCAATCGATGATAGTTGAAGAGCAAAGGCACGTCCTTTAGAGAGATCCAAATGCTTCGAGAAAACCCTATGCTAGAGCTCAAAGTGAAGAACCAAGCGAGCAATCTCAAATTGTTGTTTCCTTGAAGAGCACCAAATTAAAAGGCAAAAGATCATTGATCCAAAATAGAAAGAAAAACCAATTGTGATAATTGATGTGGAAGATGTAGTAGAAGAGGTTGCATGACAAGAGGTTGCAGAGCTTGAGTCCTCACTTTCAAGGATGATTGTGCCAGTCATGCTTGCTAACATAAGTGACATAAGAGCTTTGGCTTGCCACAAATTTTTATTAGATGATCATATTGTAAAGACCCAGGAACTCAAAAAATCCATCATGAGGGTCAAAAGAGATGATACTAAAGAAGGGTTGCATAGTGGAGGAATACAATTGATCCTTCTCAAGCAAGAAGTGACAAAGAAAGTTTTACCTTAGATTGATTTTAAAGTTGATAACATTACTCCTAAGAAAGGAAGGTTGACGGTAAGAAAGTGGGATGTTATTGCTGCCTAACTGGGATGTAATTACTACTTTGGCCTTTGACACTATAAGAAGGAAAAATAGCAAAGTATAGAAGAACAAGTTGCGAAAGCCTTCTCTTCTTTAGGGTTTATTCCCATTTTGAGACATTAGGAGTCTTGGCTTTAGCACAAAATATTGATAAGCCTAATGTTGTTGATAATGTGGAGCAACTTAGGAGATATGTGCTCGTAAAAGGCGTGTTTGAGACACTAGCCCCACAAGCAACATCCTTGGTTGTGTACACTGCTTTTTATCAGTGAAGCCACAAATAAGAAATTGTAGGATGACCACGATGAAATTTAGTAGAAGTATATGTAAGTTTTGATAAGGAATAAAGAGTATGTAGCAAGAGAATTCACATCTTATGCACCTATACTTATCATTGCAAGTGCTTCAAGCTCAATAGAGGCATTTCCACCAGATATAGAAACATTTCTATATGAGATTAAGGAGTTGAAAGAGTAGATTCAAGGAGTCAAGGAAGATATAAGCAAGGTGGTGAAAAACCTGGTTAACCATAGGTTATCCACATCTTATGCACCTATGCTTATAATTAGATGCAAATTATAAGCAAGGTGGTGAAAAACCTGGTTAACCATAGGTTATCCAAAATAAATGGCAAGGTAGATGAAACATACAAGGCATATGGATCTTAAGTATGCCTTACCCAAACATGAATTGGATGTTGAAAATATCATATAAATAAGAGAGATGGATGTCAAGGACCTTAGAAATAAGGAAAATTGCCAAAATGTCAAGGTTTGATCCCAACATACCTACAAAGATAATTGTAACTAGTGAATGATGGAAATTTTGGAAGTATTGGCCTAATGATGAAATTTGACAAACATTTGAATGAAAAGCCTTGTTTGATTTTTTTCAGTTGAGAAGAAGGTGATGCCTAACATCAAGGATGAAAAACAGTGCTGCAACAACTGTGATGCCATATCATGTCATGAAAGAGAAAGGCCTTCAAGTTAGTACTCCTGCTGGAAGTTGTTATGCAATGGATAATAGAGAGGTTCATGTGATCAGAACACTTAAAGACATTGAAGTCAAAATGTTGCTTTCCCTGAAGCTACCTATAGAATGGACATAGTTGTTGTTGAAACAAAACCCCATTATGGTATGCTTTTGTCTAGACAATGGGCAACAACAGTGGGTGGAAGATTGCAACTAGATTTGTCATATACAACAATTCCTATGAATGACATTGAGGTTAAGTTGTACATAGAGTCTCGTTCTGAAGTCATGGTTGAAATGGTCATGCCTGATCAACTAAATTTTTGTGTAGATATTTACATGGAGAATTTTGTTGTTGAGGAGATCAAGCCACATTTAATAAATACTAACCCAATAGTGGATGAGCTGCTGTTGTAACAAGATGGACTGTGGAAGATGTACTTTGATGGAGGATGCTCTAAAGAAGGATCAAGAGAAGGTGTTTTGCTAATCTCCCCATCATGTATTACTTTCAAGTACTCTTTCTTGTTAGCCTTTCATTGTACAAATAATACAGCTGAGTATGAGGCACTAATATTTGGAATGGACATTTCCATCAAGCATGGTATTAAGTGCTTACAAGTTCATGAGGATTCCCAACTAATCATAGCTCAGACTAGATCCAAATATGTTGCAAAGGATGATAGACTGAAGTTGTATAAGTATGCTGTTTGGGATAGACTTTAATCCTTTGATGCTTTTAATATTCTTTGGGTAGAAAGATCAAATAACATAATGACATACTTTCTTGCAAATCTTACCCTAAAGAATGATGATATTACCCTTGCTGGCATATCTGTGGTGGAAGTAAAAAATAGCTAGCGGTCCCTGACAATGTCCATAATTGGCAAGTTTTTGAGGATGATGATGACATCCTCAAATTTATCCAGTGTGTAGACCAATATGACGGCCAAAAGATTGACTGTGACTCCTTGATAGGAGTTGTAGATGGCAAAGAGTATGCTTTTGATGAAGAAGTTGTTAAGCTAGCCTCAAATCATGTTCCTAAGGGATTAGTTGAGTTAGAGGGCATGTTCAGTATAAATGATAGTTACATATCCCATAAATCCAATGCCAAGGTGGGAGATTTGGAGGAAATAAATATGGGATCAGAGACATCCCCTCAGCTGGTCTACATTGGAAAAAAGTTAGATAGGAATGTGTGATTGAATCTGATAAAGATGCTAAAAAAGTACAAACATGTTTTTGCTTGGTCATATGAAGATCTTAAAGCCTATAGGGAAGACTTGTTTCATCATGACATCCCTCTAAAAGAGGTTGTGAAACCATTTAGGCAAAAACAAAGGCCTATCAACCCATTGTTTGCTACTAAGATGTCGATGGAGTTGATGAAACTGAGGGATGCAGGCATAATACAACCAATAAGACATTCATCATGGGTTTCAAATCTAGTCACTGAAAGAAGGAAGAATGGGGATATAAGTGTTAATCTCTAAGTTCTGTTGATGATTAGTGACCAACACTTAGTCATTCACTTAGGAAGTTTTAGTTGGCTATCACTGTGGCCGAGCTAAAACTATGCAAGGCCGAGCAACATTGCCAAGCAGTATTCAGTTTGCCTAGTTACATTGCCGAGCCGAGATATATTATGCCGAGCCGAGTAAGAAACAGAGATGTTAAGTGCCAAGCGACAGAGATGTTAAGTGTCGAGCAAAACAGTTTTTGTATACATGTCTAGAATGATTTAAACTTCAAGGATAAGTGATATGGCCGACTTGTATAAACTCTTTGGGTTGACTTATGTATGCATTTAATATTCTTCTACGAAGTTAGTTATGCATTTAATTGTTTTATCCTATGCATGATCTATTGTAAACATTAATTGTAAATACCTTGATGGTATAGGTATTAGATCTTGATCGTTGATCTAGATATCGCTATCAAACTTGAACATATATATTAGATTGCTTCAAAACCCTATTTTGTGTGTGTAAGAAGAGAGCAGACGAAGTGTGTGTGGTGACTGCATTTTTGAAGTGAAATGCACAGAGGGTTATTTTGTTAAGAAGCAGAGATCAAGCAGAGTGACAACACAGTGAACAACAGAGAAAAGTTATATCAGATTGTGAGATCATAGAAGGTACTGGAAAGAGGAGATATGTCATCAGCATCTGAGTGCATAACGAAGGATCAATACTTGAGACATTCTAATCATTGTATTAGGTGAAAATCTCTTAACAAAGTGGTTCTAGCAGACCTTTCTAAATCTCCTAACAGAGTGCTTAC
>MU226176.1:3476821-3520601 GCA_018584345.1 Thuja plicata | reverse complement strand
CTAGTGGAGAAGCACTATGAAGAAATTTGTTTTCTAGTTGATACGGATAACACATATATCCAGGCTGTGACACCCAGGGTAACATGCTTAGAACCATTTCCATATGAAATTAACATTGATGAAGCATTAGCTGCCATCATTGCACTCCTAGCCGAGGCAATTGATACTACAGAAGAAAGGTTTGGAAATTTTGATGAAGCCAAAGTAAAAATTTCAAGAATTTTAACAGAGGGAACTATGGAGAGGAAAAGAAAATTGTGAAAAATCTGAAGAAAATGGTTGGTTTAGGCAGTGATGAAGAACCTGAGGATGCACCTTTAGGCCTGACCACATGACAAGGTGAGGATATGTCTACAGAAGAGGAAGTGAGTGCATCTAAAGAGATCACTAAGAAAGCTAAGAGTAAACGACCATCAATTGTAATAGTAACCAAGCCGAGCAAAGCTAAACCTAAGGTTACACCTCCTACAGCTAATCATTTGAGGACTAGAGAATCTACTGTTACTTCTCCAGCAGAAGTACAAACAAAAGTGTATGAAAAGAAGAAGGTTGGAGAAAGCAGTTCTAGAAAGGAAGCTAAAATTGCTCCTAAGGCTGAGCCGAGTAAGCCAGCAAAAAGACCTAGAAGGAAACTAGACTTGGGGATAGATAGTGATGATGAAAAAACTGAAATTGATGAACCCAGTAACATACCTACAACACAATTTAAGAAACCATCTAGTATTGATGAGGTATGTGACACTTTGAGGAATTCAGCAGGGTTAGCAACTTTCAAGTTCATTAAGTATAAGAAATTGAATAAAGTGGATAAGCACAAAGTTCAGGAAGCACTCTTGGATATGATGAATACTTTCAAGTTAACTCCTACAGAGATAGGAAACCATGTGCTGAATGAACTATATGATTTTCTGTCAAGCAAATGGGAATTTGCACTTACCACAGAGAGACAGATCAGGGAAGGAACTCTAGCCAAGGTAATACCTGAGTTAACTTCAAAACAAAGAGCCGAATTCATTTAGGAATACAAGAATAGGTTTGTTCCTAAGCTCAAAGGTTATGTTGTTCTGAAAAATGATATTGAAGGTTTAGTAAAACAAAGTACAAGGATTTGGAAGGGAATCTTTGGACTGGCCGTTCCAAAAGATAAAAAATCTGGTGAGGGAACATCTGAGAAAAAGACAAAAGAAGTTGAAGTGGAGACTACCCCTGAGGCACAGGTGACTCAAGGTCCGATTGCTACAGAATAGGACAAGACCAAAGATGCATTAGACTCAAAAAATTTTGTTGATCTGACTGCAGACAGTCCGATGGATTTCATAGTTGATGATCCAAGCAATTTGAATGCCGAGGAACAAGATATGCTGAGTGGTACATACACTGATTCGCCTATTAAGGCAATTGATATTGAAGAAGGAAAGACCATAGCATCTGATGAGATAATTGAAGTTGTCAATGATCAGAAAGATGAAGGGAAACAACAAACAAATGCACAAGAGGTAACTTCACAGAATCCACCTATTTTAGAGGTTGTCAAAACATTTTTAGATAGTGGAGTAGTGATGAAGGATACTGTTGATAAGCCTAAGTTAGAAGAGGCAGTGCAAGTGTTGGTTGAGCTACCACACTCTGCATCATCCACTCCCACAGGTCCTAAAATTGGGAGTATGCCTAATCCACAAACAATACTGACAGAATTAAAAGAGGCAATGGACATTGACACTGTCACAGGAAAAGGTATTATGCAGCCGAGCATAAGTTCACCAGAGTTGAAGAAAAAGAAAGTTCTCAATAAGAAGTCTCAAATTCTAGATGTAACATTAGATGAAGTAATTGTGATTCCACAATGGGATCCCAATGAATTATCTTTTGAACAAATAGGGACTCTTCAAGAATTGCTTAAGAGAAAGAAGAGACATGAAGAGATGAAAATTGAACAGAAGCAAAAGCAGGTGTTGCATGACATCAAGGATATATTTGCAAATGCTTTTGACTTAGAGGATGAAATGCCTCAAGCTCTAATTATTGATCAATTAGTTAACATTGTACAAAAGGTAACTAATGATGATATTAACAGAAATGAAAATCTTCTACAATGGTCCAAGAGGAGATTTGAGAGCAAAGTTCTAGAGAAAATCTCAGAAGACATTGCAACAAAACAGGTTGAGCTTTCTACACTTGTAGAAATTTTGGAGAAAGTTACAGAAAATGTTTATTCTTTGTACCAGAAACTATATGATGTTGAATTCTTCACAAAGGATAATCTACAACTTGTTGAGAAGATACAATTATATTTGAGATCAACTGGCACTACTTTGGGTAAGGATACTACTTCTAGTTCTTTACATCTTACTAAGTTGATCAATGCACAATGGAGAATAGCCGAGCTTATGGCTGAAGATGGTAGAATTAGGGCCAAATTGATAACTATTCAAACAAGCCTATTGCCTCACTTGGAGGTAATACAAAAAGAAATTTCAATTGCAATGGAGTTATCACAGAGAAATGCAAATCTCTCAACTGCAGAAAGTTTAGCGAGTCTAGCTGCTGAGCTAGAAATAAAATTGGAAGTTATGAAGATTGGTAAGGAAAGCTGGGATACTACATTTGAATCCACCCCGCAGCTTCATAAACAATTTTTGGATAAGTACAACTTAACCCCACTAGCAATCAGTGACAGAAACAAGGGGGAAATTGGTAAGGAAGTTGGAAAGGATACAGTATGATACATCAGTACAGAACAGGTACACTTGTATATATTTTTTGAAGGAAAAACTTTTTGTATGAATAATCCTGAGTATATTCCTAGGGGGAGTACTTAGTATACTTAGGCAACATTTTGATGAAATGAATGGAAGTAATGAAAGTGTGTTTTTGCCACTAATATCAAAGGGGGAGATTGTTAATCTCTAAGTTCTGTTGATGATTAGTGACCAACACTTAGTCATTCACTTAGGCAGTTTTAGTTGGCTATCACTGTGGCCGAGCTAAAACTATGCAAGGCCGAGCAACATTGCCAAGCATTATTCAGTTTGCCTAGTTACATTGTCGAGCCGAGTTATATTATGCTGAGCCGAGTAGGATACAAAGATGTTAAGTGCCGAGCGACAGAGATGTTAAGTGCCGAGCAGAACAGTTTTTGTATACATGTCTGGAATGATTCAAACTTTGAGGATAAGTGATCTGGCTGACTTGTATAAGCTTTTTGGGCCAACTTATGTATGCATTTAATATTCTTCTATGGAGTTAGTTCTGCATTTAATTGTTTTATCCTATGCATGATCTATTGTAAATACCTTGATGGTATAGGTATTAGATCTTGATTGTTGATCTAGATCTCAATATCAGACTTGAATAGATATATTAGATTGCTTCAAAACCCTATTTTGTGTGTGTAAGAAGAGAGCAAACGAAGTGTGTGTGGTGACTGTATTTTTGAAGTGAAATGCACAGAGGGTTATTTTGTTAAGAAGCAGAGATCAAACAGAGTGACAACACAGTGAACATCAGAGTAAAGTTATATTAGATTGTGAGATCATAGAAGGTACTGGAAAGAGGAGATCTGTCATCAGCATTTGAGTGCATAACAAAGGATCAATACTTGAGACATTCTAATCATTGTATCAAGTGAAAATCTCTTAACAGAGTGGTTCTAGCAGACCTTTCTAAATCTCCTAACATAGTGCTTACTTTATTATAAGTTGAAATCCTTTCATAGGGTAGATTGTAATGATCTTTAGCTCTTAATCGGGCAGACCTTTAACAGGGTAGATTGCATTTTGTAATCAACTTTTGTAGCCTTAACATGCACACTTTATTACTGCAGTAGTGGAGAATTTTGTGGGTGTCATCCCCACCCCAGTTTTACCTATTTGGGTTTCTGGGTTACCAAGTTCTTGTGTTATGAGTTATTTATTTCATTGTGTGGATGCTATCTGATATTAAATTAGATTCATATATGTATGAATGTGGATCAGTTTGTTTTAAGTGTTTAATTTTGAAGATCTGATTCACCCCCCCTCTCAGTATCTTGCTTTCCCATTATTGTATTTCCAACAATAAGGTTATGTGTTGACTTTAGAAACCTAAATGTAGCCTCACTGAAAGACAATTATGGGTTACCCAATATGGAGGCTATGTTGCATAAGGTCACTCGATGTGATCTATTGTCTATGATGGATGGATTTTATGGGTATAATAAGGTGCTGGTCAAGGAGTCTGAACAATTCAAGACAACATTTACTACTCCATGGGGAACCTATGTATATGCTCGCATGCCCTTTGGTCTAAAAAATGCTGGTGCAACTTTTCATAGAGAAATGGATGTGGCCTTTAAGGTCTTATAGATGTCCTCGTGGTAGTTTACTAGGATGATCTGACATCCTTTTCAAAAAAACAAGATCAATGTAACCATTTGGAGAAGGTCTTGATCAAAGCAATAGAATATGGGATATCACTGAACCCAAAAAAGTGCCAATTTGTTGTTACTGAGGGAAATCTCTTAGGCCACATAGTGTCAAAAGGAGTAAGAATAGATCCAAAGAGATTTGAGACTATTCAGAAAGGAATTGCTCCTAAAAACCTAAAAGGTGTACAATCATTCTTGGGAAAAATCAATTTTGTTAGGAGATTTATTACAAATTTCATAGAATTGGTCAAGCCCATTGTCAAACTGTTGAAGAAGGATGTGAGGTTTGAATGGAACCCGGAGGCACAAGAAGCTTTGGAAAAAATTAAACAAGCAATCCAAGAGGCTCCTGTTCTGAGTTCTCCTGATTATACTAAGCCTTTTTCCTTGTTTACATTTGCATTATTTCATACTATTGCAGCAGTACTAATATAGAAAGATGAGGAGGGTTTTGAGCATCCCATAGAATTCTTTAGCAAATAACTACAAGTAGCTGAATTGAATTATCAATTGATGGAGAAACAAGCCTATGCTTTAGTGAAAGCATTCAAAGCTTTTATACCCTACCTAGTATGTGAAAAAGTAAATGCATATGTTCCCCATGATGCAGTAAAGGACATTTTGGTCCAAAGTGAAGTGACAGGGAAAAGATGCAAGTGGATTAACAAAATCCAGGAGTTTGATTTGGAGATCCACATCACTAAGCTGGTAAGAGGGTTGGGACTAACAAAGTTAATGATAAAAGAAAATTTGGATTTAGTCCAAGTAAACAATGTTAATACTTATGGAGAAGTAATTACAAGTATTGAAATGTAGCCCCGGTATACTAACATTGTATATTTTCTAAAAAATGCTAGTTGCCCAGAAGATTTGAATGACAACCAAAGAAGAAGTTTGAGATTGCAAGCTCAAAAATATGTACTGTTGCAGGGTGATTTGTATTGGAAAAATAGGGATGGAATACTATTTCTATGCCTTGACAAAGGACAATCTAAAAAGATCTTGAAAGAAATGGATTTTATGATGTGTGGAGGACACTACTCAACAAGAGAAACAAATCATAAGATCTTAAGGTCTAGATACTATTGGCCTTACCTGTTTAAAGATGCCCACTCTTTTGTTAGGAGATGTGAACCATGCCAGAGATTCTCCAGTAAGATGAAGTTTTTAGGTGCCTTACTGTTGAATCCTGTAGTTGCAGAAGCACCTTTTTTCTATGTGGGGATTAGATTTCATTGGAGAATTTTTCAGAAAAATCAAGTGGGGGACATAGTTGGATTCTAGTTGCTACTGATTACTTTACCAAGTGGGTAGAGGCAATTCCAACTAAAAAGGCTACAAGCATAGTAGTGATTGGTTTTCTTATGGATAATGTCATTACTAGGTTTGGTGTCCCTTTTAAACTAGTGATGGATAATGCAATGTGATTTAGATCAGAAGAGTTCACTTATTTTTTCTTTGACATGGGAATTATAATATCATACTCATCCCCATACCATCTACAGGACAATGGGAAAGCAGAATCCAGTAATAAAAGTATTCTGCAAATATTGAAGAAGACCCTAGAAAACAAAAAAAGGGCATGTCATGCAAAGTTGAAGCTTGCCTTATGGGCATACATGATCACCATGAAAAGATCAAGGAAAGTCTCCTTTTGAGTTAGTGTATGGTGTACAATCCAAAATGCTAGTAGATAACTTGCTTCCAGTCTACAAGTGCATCCAAGATGAAGGATTAGAAATATATGAGCCAATGCAAGAAATGATGATTCAATTAGTGGAATTGGATGAGATGAGAAGAGATATCCAGATGGAAAATTTCAAGTTGCAACAGAAAATGAAATACCTTTTTGATAAAAGGGTGAATGAGAGAAAGTTCCAGCCTGGTGACTTAGTTCTTCAATGGAATGCCAGGGTTGAGGATAAAGAGAAGCATAAGAAATTTGAATCCTTGTGGTTAGGTCCCTTCATTATTTATCATACTTTTGGAAAGGATTCATATCTCCTCAAGAATATGAATGATGAAGAATAGGAATTGCCAGTGCATGGACAATTTTTGAAAAATTTCTTCAATTGAATCAAGTTTTTCCATGCAGAGTAAGTTTGTAATTATCTATAGGTGTGTTTTCTTTCTATTATGTGTTTCTTTCCAAGTTGTGTGTTTTCTTTTGCAGTAGGTTAGAGGGGTTGTGGTTTGACTCATAGAGATATGTAATTCTTACCATTAACTTGCATTCAATCATCCTCAGATAGAGCCATTGTTGGGTATATTTCCCATTTTCTGAGTCTTGCTAAACTTTTTGGGTTCCCAGTGTCATTTTTCCTAAAAATGTTAAAGGTTTGTTCCAATATACCTTTAAATTTTCCTACAAGTGTCTATTTCCAAGCAATGAAAAGAAAATGGTTGAAAAACCCTAAAACCTAGGTCAATTGTGTCCTTGTCATGCACAAACCCTAGATATTCATAACCTCATGGTTCTAATTTGAAGTTATTTTTTTTGAGTAACTTATGTGATTTATAAGTCATGTGCTTTTAAGTGGTTTCCTTTATCTCCTAATCACGCAATCAGAATCAAATATTCCATTTAATATAGCCACTTGGGGCAAGCTTGTGTCTCTTAATCTCGAGATAAATAGAATATTCCTCAAGTCATTCAGAGATTAAATGCAGACAGTTGATTTTAATCTGATCATGCGGTTATCGCGTGATCGTGAGATAAATATGAATTTGGCTCAAGGATTCACAGACTTAGCGACAACTATGGATGCAATTTTGATCATGTGGCTAGCACTAGATCTTGTGATCTAACTCTAGTTATGATAATTATTCATCGACTTCGATATAACACAGTCTCATAATCTCGTAATGTAACCTGAGGTCAAGATAGAGTTCATTTTTGCTCAGTCGCGTGATCTCTAGAAGAAATCAGAGTTAAGTGAAAGATTGTGAGATTCAACAAAGACCGTTGATCTTTTATCAGATGAGCGGCTGGCGCGTGATCTCCAAATAAATGTCAAGACCAAGATTTTCTTCAGCGATTAAGCGATAACCGTAGATCTTGTTATATCTTTGACTTGATTGTGTGGCTTGCGTGTGATCACTTAATTAACTCATGAGTTAGTAAATCTTTCAGAGACTTGGAGACAAAGCAGTTGCGTGATTGCTAGATAAACTTGAGGTTAAGTCTAAGTCAAGTAAATTTTATTCTGAGATTCAGAGATAGCTTAATCGTATGATCTCAGAATGAAAGTAGGGTTAAGTATATAGTCTTGAGATTCAGCGTAGGCCATCAAATTAAAAAAGAATCAAGGGTTGTCGTGTAATCTCGGGAGGATTTGATGAAGTATAGAAAGATTGTGAGATTCAACACTGATTGTTGATTAAGAAAAGATTTGAGGGATGGCCCTAAATCTCCAAACAGAACCCAAGTTAGAAGAATTATTCAACAACTTGGAGATTCACTCAGTCACTAAATCTCTAGAAGAACCATGGTTAGTTATGGTTAAGTCAGAGCCAAGTCAATTTTTACTGCGAGTAAATATGGACCATAGATCAAGATCAGATCTTGTTGCTGACGCTGAATCACTCAAAGAAGTCAAAAGGTCATGAGTTATTCATTGATCAAGAGGTAATCAACTAAGATCTAGACACGTGTCTAAGTGGCTAAAAGATCTGTGGTATTCGTGAAGTCTCTGAACAAAACCAGGGGTGAGAAAATTGTCTAGCGACTCAGAGATAGCCTTTAGTCGTGTGATCTCATAACAAACTGGAGTTAAGGCCAAATATTGGGAAATTCAGCGTAGGTTGTAGATTAAAAAGAAGATCAAGGGTAGTCGCGCAATCTCCAGACAAATTGAGAAAGTACAAAATGATTCATAGACTCAGCGCAAGGCATAGATCAAGATCTAATCGTGTGGTCTGTGCATGATCTCTGAATAAACTTAGGGTAAAGTAAAACATTCAACAACTATGAGTTTGCTCAGTTACGTGATCTCCAAATGACTTAGGTCAAGTTAAGGCTAAGAGATGAGTTGACAAGAGAGATCTGAACCATTGATGTAACTCAAATCTAGCGGTGTGTGCATAATCTTGGAGTAGATCCATGGTTTAAAATGATTAGCGATTCAGAGAATTAGTTAGTCACTGAATCTCTAAATGGACTCAGAGTTAAGACAGGGTTATTCTTTTTCCTTGTCGCGATATTTCTAAATGAACTTAAGGTTAAGAAAAAATCTCAGTGACTCAACAAGGATCGTAGATCTTGTGTCAGATGAATGGATAGCACTGAGTCTCCAGATGAAACTTGGGTTAAGAGAAATATTTAGATACTTAGAGATAACACAGTCGCACAATCTGTAGATGTGAATCATGGTCAAAGTAAATCCTGGTAAGGTTTATTCAGAAATTCAGATATAAGGAGAAAGTTATTCAGTGTTAAAAGGTAAACCAAAGGCAAGTTAGAGTTAAAATGATTGGCCAACGTGTAATCTCAGAACAAAGCTAGTGTTAAGAAAACCATCTACCGACTCAATGCATGCCGTAGATCAAGATCTCATTGTGCGGCTGGTGCTAGATATCTGAATATAATGAGATTTAGTAGAAATGTTTAGAGACTTGGAGATAACACAGTCGCACAATCTCCAAATGGAATGTGGTAAGCGTAAGGTGAAATAATGAGGGTTTGTTCTCATGCCATTATAAAGAAATAGGGTAAAAAGGATGGGTTATTAAAGAGGAAAGATTCTGACATGGTGTTAGTAATCTGCTGAGCTGTGAAAAAGTAATAATTGAAAGCCAATCATATCGAGTTTAAAGTCTTTTCACTTACAATAAGGTTTTAAAACTAAAAAGTACTCATGATTTTTTCCAATTGGGATTTTCAAATTTGATTACCTATTAGCTTCAGGTGCCACAGCTAGGGAAGAATTGATGGCAAGGCACACAAAGTTATGGTAGAAGTGATTGAGAAATTATTTCTAGGTTCTCGACTAGACTGGTGCATTCAATTTTCAATGATAAATAGACGCAACCTTTGTACATTTCCGATTACCAAAGTTTTAAGAGTACAAAGCTAAGAAATTTCATAAGTTTTAGAGCAAAGAATTGCTTGAGTTTCAGAGTTTTTAGAGTGAAGAATTACTTGAGTTTCAAAGAAAATTGTAAAGAAAATCCTGTGTTTGAGAAAAGAATTGTTCAAAGGATAATTCAGAGCCCATAAAGATGAGCCAAGAAGGACCAAGCGAGGTTTCAACCAGTGGAGGAAGTTAAGATACAGAAGAGGAGCATAAAGTGAAGAGGAACTACTGAGGAATTCATGGCTCTGCTACATGGGACCAACCAAAATAAAAAGGTAAACAATGAACTTTTCTCTGATGACATGTCAAATTGTAGAGATCCAAATACTCCTGGGATTTATAGTTACAATTTATTCAATTAATTTTATAGTAATAGGGAAAAAAAAATTCCCATATCAAACCCATGGACATTAGGTTTAACAAAGATGATTGTCCCAGATGTCTTCGTAGATGTAGAGTTACTAATTGAGTTGTCTAGAAAGTATGATTCTCTTTCTAGAACTATCAAGAAAAGTGATGGGACAACTTTAGCTACTTTGGATAGGGCATATTTCATGAAATATTTTGAGATATACCATCCCTGTACCACAGAGATTGATTTATCCAAGTTATAGAATAAGTATGTCAGAGAGGCCACCATTGTCAGCAGGTTGATCCAGGCTCATGTGCCCAGATCAAATAGAAATTACATTGCTCCCCTGCCAAATTCTGATGCACCATATTTTTACAAGGATTTGAGCTTCTATGTGAAGTATATTGCTTATGGGTTGTATAGGGTGTTGGGAATGGATGGGGGCAGTGAGAGGTTGCCTGCAGATCTTCTAATGATCATCTTGGACCTTCAGAACTCACATGCCAATACTGAATTTGACTACATTCAATATGTCATTGACAAGATACATCAATGCCTCATAGATATCCATAAGAAATCCAACCCCAAGTTCATGCATTATTCTATTTAAATGCATTTAATTCTGTACTTAAACATCAACAACATGGACACACAAAATATGAGACCAAGGATGCAGTTCCATGGCCAACCAAACCTTGTACAACTCTGGCTTAGGGTTTGGAATTATACTTCAAATGAAAATGAGTTCTGTGGTTTTTAGAACTAGATTGCACAACCACTTTTAAATTTTCTAGGTCTAAATGTAACAAGGTTGCCAATCAAGGTGCTTCAACTTCTTAGACCTTTCCAGTATGTGGACAAGTGGGTAGGAGATCACAATTGGGGAGATTTTTACTGTGAGATAACCTTTACTTTAGTTAGGGTTTATGGATGTTCCCAACCCCCACACATACTTCCACAGTATGTTCCTCCAAGAGTAGTTTTAATGGAGTTTATCTAGCAGCTAATGTGGACAGATAAAGAGCACTTGGCTCCTTACAGAAAGGGTACTTTCACACCCAGGTAGTTTAAGGTTTATAACTTCACCATTGGGAAAAGAGCCATGGATTCAATGAATAAGTGGTTGGGTTAGTATAGAATGAGATTGGCCTTGTACATGTATCTAGACCCATAAGGTTTTATTAAGAGGGAAAAAAAGTGTTTGACTCCAAGTATAACTGCTATCAAGAAGCATGAGGAATGTGTTGAAGAAGACCTTATCAGAAACATCTTGGAAGATGAGGAAGCATAAAGAAGAGTTGAAAAGTACCAAGACTTGATAGGCTCGAAGAAACAAATTATTAAAAAAGGGATCCCCTTTGGAGGTTTTTTCCCAGGAGTTTCCTACTTGCAGAGACTCGCCAAAATTAGTGAGTCTTATAACACATTGTACAATCAACTTCAGGGACTCATTAAGGATAAGGAAAGAGGCCTTGAAAAACATTCATCCTTTGAATATGAAGAGGATAGTGAGGGAGGTTATTCAGTACATATTCCTCCTCCCATGGATCAACCACTTGTAATAGAATAGAGCATGGAAGTGGATCTTACACAAGTACCCGAGGCTGAGGTAACTAATGAGCCCCCAAGAAAGAAACAAAGAGTAGAATCAGGGGAGCCTTCTCAAGAAAAGACACAAGAGAAGAAAAGGGATAAAGCAAGTTTCCTGATTACTGGTGATAGGAAGTATCACCACTAGCTTAGGAAGACAATCATGGAAGGGAATAAATTAAATAAGGATGTACAAGAAGAAATTGAATTACCCCTTCAGTGGTGTCAAGATGAGAGAGAGCTCCATGAAGAAGAGTTCCTCAGTGACGATGCCTTCATTAAGATAGAAAAGTTCAAGAACTTCTTGATTTGGAGGAAGCAACAAGAAGTTGGGGCTCAATTACAATTAAAAGAGGGTGACTCTACACAAAGTGAAGCTTTACAAGCCCTACAAGCTTATGAACTTGAAATAGAGACTATGACACCTGAAGAGGCTAGACAAATAGTAAAATCTAGTGGGATGTTGCTTGTTCTCGGGTGGGATTTGGTTTCAACATTCATAATTGACCAGATTAGGAAACAACCAAATGCTAAATTGTCTTCTGAGACCTAAGTGGGGGAAATTATAAAAGGTTGTGGATATGACCCCAGATATTAGACTTTAGCAATGTGGTCTTTAGCTCTGAGGACACAGAATCCATCCCTGGTTAGTGTTGAAGAAAAGATGGATGGAGATAAGATTATCTGGTCTATCCACAACACTTTAGATTTGGAGATCTCCCAAGCAGTTACCCATTTTTCACACCTCAATAAGGCCAAAATAGAGCAACTGTCAAATAGATACAAAAGACTCTTTGATGAGTCAATTTCTATGGTGAAGGATAGGTATGTATGCTTGATTAAGATAAAATCACTGTAGGATTCTGGGGCATTGGAGGACCAATGTTAAAATATCTACATCATATCTTGGAGGACCAATGGAAAAAACCAATCAAGGCTATTCTGCATGAAGGCCTTATTTTAATTATCTCTGAGTACTGTAAGGCTAGGAAACCCAAATTCTCTCTTTTGGAGATCAAAGGGAAAAGAAGAAACAATGAGGAAGGGGAGGATACCACTGGAAATTGTAGCCCTTGGGGGGAGAAAGCTAACATGAATTCACCTCAGAATCTAAAAAGAAAGTTTGACCTCCAAAAGGGGATGGAAACTAAGGAAAAGGGAGTCAATATCTGCCGAAAGGGCAAAAGGATAGTGGAAAAGAGGACATGAAAAGGAAGAAAGCGAGGGACAAAAAGCACAAAAATATTGGAGGAGGAAAAAAAGGACTAAGAAAATTGTGAATAACCTTAGCCTGACCTCTTCAGCGAGTCATTCTGAACCTATGTTATCAGGTCCTAACACTATGATGGATGCAAAAATGGAGGAGTTTGTTCCTCTTAGCGAGGACCCTCCTAGTTTGAAGTCAGTGGCTCGATTGGAGTTTCTAGGTAAGGCGGGGTCTGAGGCTGATTTTACTCTGGACCTTGACACTTGGGTTTACAACAAGATCCATAGTCTTAATGGAAAAGTGGCTAATCCCTTTGAGTACCTTGATAAAGAGATTACTGAAAGGAAAAATATGGAAGAGAAAGTGGGTGAGATTCTAGGTAAGCTCAAGGCCCATGAATACAAGCTTATTGTTAGGAATAAGAGTCCACCAACACAACTGACATGGGGGGTGAATAAGTTGTGAGACATATTATTAAACATTAAACTTTATAAACAAAAAATTTAATCTAAATGATAACACAGTAAATGCCAACACAATAACATAATCCTTTGTTGTCGAGGAAAACCTTTTTAAAGGTAAAACCCAAGTGGGAATTATCACCCACAAATGATGTACTGAGAGTATAGTATCCCCGTTAAATATTTAGCCCTGTTATTGTTATAATGATTTAGAATAACAGAGAGGGGGGGGGGGGGNGGTGGTGAATCAGTTATCCAAGGTCCAGATGTACCAATTCAAATTTCAAATACTTCAACCAACTCAGATCCACTCGGTAATCCACTCGGTCTCTGTAGCATATAATCAACAATATAAACTTGCAGTTTACTGTCCTACTGTAATCAATTTGCAAAATATAAAACTCTCAACAATAAAACACATCAAATAAAATTCACACAAGTATGACACCATGATTTAGCATGGAAACCCAATATGGGAAAAACCACCAGTAACATGCTACCAATTTTTCACTCTTCTAAAGTGAGCTCTGTGAAAATCCAACCCGGTTAAAGGTTACAATACACACTGTTAAATGTGACCTGGTTAAAGGATTTAATCACCCTATTAAAAGTGAGCATGGTTAGCGGTCTTAGACCATTCCATTAGAATCTCACCTTGATTAAAAGGATTTAACAATATGATTGTTAGGTCAACCTTGTTTAAATAAATTTGCAATTGATACAATAGTTAGAAAGTATTAACAAATTGTGATCTAAAACATACAACTCACTTTGCAAATACAGATCCAATTATAGCTCAAATTTTAATTCACTGAATGGCCTTCATTTTCATCTCCATCACTCTGATCTACTCAAAAATCCTTCAAGCAATCACCATTGTACAGTCCTGTACTGCTCTCTTCAGCCTTCTCTTCCTTCTGCTTAGATTTTTCCAATCAAATGAATTAACGTCATACCACTACCACATATAACCTGTAATTAGGTTAAAATTATACCTCTCCAATCAGATAGCTTGATCTATTGATGCTTAATCATCACCATAGATCTTAGGTTTAGGTTAGATCCAAAAAATCTTTCCATCATTTCATTTCCATCTACATTGTAGAATACATCCTAAAAATCCTTCTTTAATCCCTACATAAAAATGGTTAAACATATATTAAATGCTCATTTAATTCTCTACAACAATCATCCTTATCTTAAATACACTTCACATATCCCAAGAAAATCAATTATGTTGATTGGGATCTCAAATCTCTCTCAAATTGTCATAATACTGACACTCGGTCAATATTGTGCACTATCACTCGGTCATCTCTGTGTAACTGGGTAATTCTCTGACACTCGACACATACTGATGCTCGATCAACACTAAAATTTTCTTGGCATAAAATGGAGCTTGGTCAACACTCACATCACTCGACATTACTCAACACAAACTTAAGTTCCTTAATCTTCTGCTCTGACGTAACTCGGTCAAGATTAATCTTGAAATCATCCAAACTTCACTTAAACTTAAGATAAACAATATATTACCTTGTCAAGGTGCTATCTCATCAAGTACCCATTGTATTTTCACATAACTCAACCATTCACCAGGTCTTCTTGTTATCTCTCCTTTTCAAATCTTCTTCATTAATCAATTGATATGGAACTTTATAAGTTAGCAACTGTCTTACCAGTTAAGGTTTGACATCAATGGCAGTATAACAATTGTTTCAATTGTAGTTTCTAACAATATACCTCTTTGGCATTGATGGAAAACACATGCAAACAAACACCATATGCAAGGTTCCCAAACAATCCAAAAAGTATGTTCTGTAAACAGATTTTCATTAATGTCCTTAGCTTCATTCTGATTCTCTCAATATAAATTTTGTCTCCTTCTTGGATAGATTTCTCTTTGTATCTTATCTCCCTCATTATTTATTTATCCCTCAAATAGTATATCTCCCTTACTGATTTCTCTTATGTATATCTCCGTCTTTCACAATAATGCCAAAGACATACATCTTCAACATGTAGATATTTTTTTGTTCCAAGTTTCTGAATTCAATGCTACCTCTGTCATCTTGCTTATGACTGATCAATATCTTTTGCTTAACACTTCATAGCTTTAGGCGACTCCTAAAGTGTGACCATCTTTTGCATCAATCTGTCATATATTCTATGCAATACATTTGATGCAACCACTCCATATGATCTTAGTTAGCCTCAGATAGGGGAATCACCCCTAATTTGCCTCTTAGATACTCATGAACATACATAGGTAAAGCTTTTATAAATATATCTGCCAACTGTTCCTTTGTATTAACATACTCAAGTCTTACTTCTTTATCTTGTACCAACTCTCTCAAGTAATGATACTTGATATAAATATGCTTGGTCTTTGTATGCATCACATGGTTCTTTGAGATGTTAATAGCACTAGTTTTATCACAAAAAATAACAACTATGTCTATGATTTATTCCTTCACACCTTTTAACAATTGCTCGATCCACACTATGTTTGAACAATTTACTGCTGATGCGACATATTCAGCCTCTGTTGTGGATTGAGAAATATAGTTCTATTTCTTGCTTGTCCAAGAGACTAATCTCTTTCCTAAAATAATGCACCACCACTTGTGCTCTTTCTGTCATCAACATAACTTTCCCATTCTGCATATGTGTAAACTTTCAGTTCAAACTTCCCATGATTCTTGTAATATAATCCATATTCCTCTATTCCCTTCAAATATCTTAGAATTATTTTCACTACCATTAAGTGAATATCTTTAGGATTTGTAGAAAATATTGCAACAATCCCAACTGCTAATGCAATATCTAGTCTACTGTGGACAACTTATTATAATTTTTGCAATCATTGATCTATACAGGCTTTGATTCACTTCAGCTGTCTCATATATCTTTGATAGTTTCTATCCAATAGCCATAGGAGGACTTACAGGTCTGGAGTCCTCCATGCCAAAAGTCTTCAGTATCTCCTCGATATAATTAGATTGAGTAATGTAGATACATTTCTTCATTTGATATCCTTGCAAACCAATAAAGAATTTTATCTCTCCAAACATAGACATCTCAAATTCAGTTTGCATCTCTTTTGCAAATAATTGGCATAAACATCTTGTCCTCCAAATATGATATCATCAAAAAATATTTCAGATAACAATATCCCTTTACCTTTCTCAAACTTTAATTATAGATTAATAGTCATTTATCCTTGTAAATCCAATCTTGACTAATTAATTGTGCAATCTCTCAGACCACGCTCTGGGGGCTTGCTTCAATCCATACAACACTTTATGTAACGTGCAAACCATATTCTTCTTTCTTGAATCAAAAAATCCTTCATCTTGTTCAATGTATACCTCTTCTTCCAGTATTCCATTCATAAATGTTGATTTTACATCCATTTTATATACTTTGAATCCCTTGTAAACTGCATAAGTCAGTAGAGTTCTAACTCCTTGCAATCTTGCAACTGGGGAAAACATCTCACCATAGTCAATTCCTTCTTCTTGTGCATAACCTTTGCATACCAGTCTGACCTTGTTTCTTATGACTTCTCCATGCTCATTCATCTTATTTCTAAATACCCACTTTGTTCCAATAACATTCTTGTCCTTTGGTATAGGTACTAGTGTCCAGGTTTTGTTCTTCTCAATTTGTTCAATTTCTTCATTCATGGTATGTATCCAATCTTCATTTCCTAAAGTGTCTTTCACTATTTTTGGCTCAAATTCACACAATAAACATGTTTGATTTTTCATTTTTCTTCTTGGCATGACCACTGAATCTTTATCTCCACTAATTTGATCAGGTTTATGATGTCTTCTTACATATTTTTCTAGTGTAGGCTCTGGTCTTCTTTTCTCTTGTTGTTCATCCTCAGATTCATCATCAAAATTAATTTCAGGTTCATTTTGTGTCTCTGCTTTTTCCTTGATAGTCTCCTCCTGATGCTCGGCAATGTCTTTCTGTATCTCAACATTTGCTTGTTGTTTCTCGACGACATCATTCTATTGTTTGATAACTTCTTTTTCAGGTTCAGGCACACTACTGGACTCTCCTTCGTTCAAGTAAATGAAAGATCTATAATTTTTAGGTTCTTGCTTGCATTCCACTTCATTCTTTTCTGCATATTCATTTATTCTAACATTTTAACTTTCCACGACTTTGTTAGTGTTAGAATTCAAACACTTGTACACTTATCTCTTAGTGGAATAACCTAGGAATATGCCTTCATCACTTTTAGCATCAAGTTTTCCATTTCTATTGTCCTTCAATGTATAACATTTTCTCCCAAAAACTTCAAATTTTTTTACATTAGGTGCATAACCATACCATAACTCATAAGGCATAATATCAGTACCTTTCCTGACTTGTACTCAGTTCAAGGTATAGATTGTTGTACTTACAGCTTCTCTCAAGTACTTTTGTGCAACATTCTTTTTTATCATCAATGTTCTAGCACAATCCATTATTGATCTATTCCTTCTCTTAGCTATGCCATTCTGTGGGGGAGTCCTTGGAGAAGACATCTATCTTTTAATTCCCTTATCATTACAGAATAAGTTGAACTCGTTAGATATAAACTCCCCTCTTCTATCAGATCTTAGACATCTCAAGTTCTTACCTGTCTCTTTTTTAACTTTTGCCAAATACCACTTAAACAACTGAAAAACATCATATTTTTATTTGAGAAACATTATAGTCACCATTCTAGAGTAATCATCAACAAACAATATGAAATATTTATCACCTCGGTAGCTTTGTACACCAATAGGTCCACAAAGGTCAGTATGAACCAATTCCAAAACATCATCTGAAGTATAGGCTTTTCTCTTGAAACTAGACTTTGTCATTTTGCCCAACTGACATTGCTTACACATAACATTACAAGATTTCTTGAGTCTTGGTAACCCTCTTACTCTTTTCATCTTACTAATATTTACCAAATTGTCAAAGTTCACATGACATAACCTCTTATTCCATAACCATATATCATCATATTGTGCAAACAAAAATGTCTCATCAGATAAATCTAGATACAAAAATTACCTCTTGTTTGTTCTCCACTTTCAATCAGTTCATCAGTAGCATAAAAAACCTTAGCTTTTCTATGATGAAACTCAACTTGGTATCCAAAAGTATTCAACTGAGAAACACTCAACAAGTTACAATTTAGTCCTTCAACCCAATAGGAATTTTCACATATGATCTTATCAGTTAGTTTTATTGATCCTTTTCCTTTCACAGGACATGGTTTTTCATTACAAAACTTAACACTACCACCTTTGCAATAGTTTAAGGTTTCAAATTTACTTTTAGCACCAGTCATGTGATGTGAACAACCACTATCAATTATCCATCTATCACCTTTACTCATATAAGAAATAAGTGTAGTTTTCTCATCTTCATCAAAATCATCTTTCATAGCTACATAAACAACTTCTATATCACTGTCGTCAGATTTATCAGATTCACTATTAGTTTCTTCTTCAACAATATAGCAAGATTTCTTACCTTTGTCCTTATAGTTCTTATACTTTCTGAAATCTCTGTCATCCCTTTTTTATTTATACTTGCTTTCTCTTCTCTCATTCTTTTCATTCCTGTCAGGACATCTTGCAGCAATATGGCCAACTTTGTTACATGATAAATGGATTATAGGAAGTTTACCTTTGAATTTTCCTCTTCCTCTCGGCAGTCTTCTATCTATAAGTGCTTCAATTTCATCAAGATCTTCATCAAAAGTGTCACTATCACTATTCACATGTATTTCTTTTCATTTTCTTGATTTATGAAGAGTCAATTGTGATTTGAATGTAAAATAAACATGGTTAGGAGTGAAATTATCAAAATTTGACATTTCAATTGTAGTAAGTCTACCAACTAGACCTTCCAGAGTTAAGTTGTTACCAGGAGTACATCTCAGTTCTTGTATAGCATATACTTTAATATCATATATAGGAAGTAAGGTTCTTAGTACCTTGCTAATAACAGTATCATCACTAATAGTTCCATCGGATCCTCTAATATAATTTACAACCTCCTTTACTTGACTACAATACAAAACAATAGTTTCACCATATTGAATTCTTATTTCATCAAACTTACCTCTCAAGCTTTTAGATTTGGCTCTCACTACATTTGTATCACCTCCATAGATAGTTGCGAGTGTATCCCGCATTTCTTTTGCAATTTTGCAATCTTTTATATCTTCAAATTCAGGATAGCTTAGGGCAGATGCAATCTCCAACATTGCTTGGTTGTGTTCTTGTTTTTATTTCATCTGCTAAGCTATCATAGGTGTAGGCACTGTTATGTAGTCATGCTCCACATAGTATTTTGTAGCATCTCCAATACCAGCTAGGTATAGCTTCATCAAAATTTTCCATGCAGGGAAGTTCTCCTTGTTCAGCCTTGGTACCTCCTTTTTATACATCTTGATCTTTATCACTTATCCAAGGTCTAGATGTACCAATTGACCTTTCAAATACTTCAATCAACTCAGATCCACTCGGTCTCTATAGCATATAATCAATAATATAAACTTGTAGTTTATTGTCCTACTGTAATCAACTTGTAGAATATAAAGCTCTTAACAATACAACACATCAAATAACATTAACACAGGTATTAAACCAGGATTTAATGTGGAAACCATATATGGGAAAAACCACCAGTAACATGGTACCAATTTTTCACTCTTTCGAAGTGAGCTTTGTGAAAAGCCAACCCGATTAAAGGTTACAATACACACTCTTAAATGTGACCCAGTTAAAGGATTTAATCACCCTGCTAAAAGTGAGTCTGGTTAGAGGGCTTAGAACATTCCATTAGAATGTCACCTTGATTAAAAGGATTTAACAATATGACTGCTAGGTCAACCTTGTTTGAAATAATTTTGCAACTGATACAATGGTTAGAAAGTAATAGAAAATTGTGATCTAAAACATACAACTCACTTTGCAAAGACAGATCCAATTATAGCTCAAATGCTAGTTCACTAACTGGCCTTCATTGTCATCTCCATCACTCTGATCTTCTTAGAAATCCTTCAAGCAATCACCACTGTGCAATCCTGTACTTCTCTCTTTAGCCTTCTCTTGCTTCTCATTAGATTTTTCCAATCAAATGAATTAACCTCATACCACCGCCACATATAACCTAAAATTAGGTTAAAATTATACCTCTCTGATCAGGTAGCTCAATTTATTTCCACTTAATCATCACCGTAGATCTTAGGTTTAGGTCAGATCCAATGAATCCTTCCATCATTTCATTTCTATCTACATTGTAGAATACATCCTAAAACTCCTTCTTGAGTCCATACATAAAAATGGTTAAACATATATTAAATGCTCATTTAATTCTCCACAACAATCATCCTTATCTTAAATATGCCTCACATATCCCAAGAAAATCAACTATATCAGCTGGGGTCTCAAATCTCTCTCAAACTATCATAATACTGACACACAGTCAATATTGTACACTACCACTTGGTCATCTCTATGTAAATCAGTAATTCTCTGAAACTCGGCACATACTAATGCTCAGTCAACACTAAATTTTTCTCAGCATAAAATGGCGCTCGTTTGACACTCACATCACTTGGCATTACTTGACACAAATTTAAGTTCCTTAATCTTCTTCTCTGTAGCTTTTTCAAGATTAATCTTGTAGTCATCCAAAATTTGCTTAGACTTAAGATAAACAATATATTACCTTGTCAAGGTGCAATCTCATCAAGTACCCATTGTAGTTTCACATAGCTCAACCATTCACCAGTCTTCTTGTTATCTCTCCTTTTCAAACCTTCTTCATCAATCAATTGATATGGCACTTTACAAGATAACAACTATATTACCAGTTAAGGTTTGACATCAATGGCAATATAGCAATTGTTTCAATTATAATTTTCAATAATTAGGAGCTTATTGACGCATTATAGTACATAGTCCCTATTAGAGGAAAAACCCTATTAGGAGTCAAGAGTAACAGTGGGATCACTTACCAGGCACACTGCCTAAAGAAGGATAAATCCACCCTCAGGACTTACAGTTTGAAATAGAAGTGTATATAGGAAATATACAATCCAGTGAACTGTTTGATAACAACTATGTTTGCTTGGTCAGTTCTAATGAAGTAACATAATAAAAAACTATTATATACATCTAGCAGACTTCACATAAATAGACTCATAGATTCCACACTTTGTTGTCTCTTCTACAATCACACTTTCCAAAAAGACAAGCTCTCTCATATATACCCTGTTACAATAATTAATTAGGTTGGCCAATCAGGATTTTCCAATATAAAAATAATTATTTAACCCCTTGCTAAGATACAAACAGTACCTATAACAAGTAAATATCAATTACAATTCATCAAATATAATCCAAGATTCATAATCCACAATCACAATCTATAATACACGCTACATC
Source organism: Thuja plicata (assembly GCA_018584345.1). Classification (NCBI taxonomy): domain Eukaryota; kingdom Viridiplantae; phylum Streptophyta; class Pinopsida; order Cupressales; family Cupressaceae; genus Thuja; species Thuja plicata. Next base: position 3,499,055 of record MU226176.1, on the reverse strand, counting down.
TCTGAAGTTGGCCCCAAATAGGTCTCTTCCATAACACACACCACAACTGGCATCACCAAGAGTCTTGAAACCCAAGAATCATAACAAAAATTCCTTAACATATCTTCTGCCATTCCTTAAGCTTGCATAACCTGAATCCACATCGCTCATAAGTTATACTCAAAACACAGAGACTAACTCTGTTAAAGATCAATGTCATCGTCCAGTACCTAGTCTTCACTAAAACATCTGTAACTCATCTAGTAGAAAATATTAAGCCATACGACCTTAGGAATAAGATCACAACATATCCCTGTACACATCACCATCTTTGTTCATTCTGAATCAACCATATAATAATCGTACACTTCTGTCAGTCATCAAGCAATAGTAATAACCAATATGTTTTTCCTCCATAGAAACATATGTTGACATCAGTGACAAAACATGAATGCCAACAACATCATCAACAACCAATTCGAACAATTGACATCCTTAAAGATAGAGATGAAAAAATGAAAAAGATTGTGCAAGATATTAATAGGGTGTCCAAGGCTATGAATAACAAAGAGACTATGAGTGCGGGGAATACTGAACTAGATGCTAATGGTGGCCCTGGTAAATGCATGTGTGCCAGTATGAAGAAGAGAAGTCAAGGAGCTATCTCTGCTTCCAAGTCTTTGAATTACACGGTTGAATAAGTCACCATAATTGAAAATCAGCTAGCCCAGGTTCTGAAGGAGTTACCTAGATGCTTCCTCTATTTTTGTGTCCTCCCATGCTATAGTTTTCTGTGTCTTCTATGTTTTTTGTTTTCCGTCTCTCCTTGGTTGCTGGTTGGTGTTGCTAGAAATGTATTTTCAAACAAAGTTGTTCTTTTTTGTTGGGTCCTTTTAGAGACTATCTTTGAATATATTTTGTAATCGGATGTAAGGAGTTTCGGGTCCTCTCAAAACCTATTTTTTCTCAAATAAAAAATATATTGAGTGTCATTTTTTCATTTATTCTTATTAACTTTATTCTAGTCAATATTAGTGGTTATCTTCACAAAATTTTTCTCCTTAAGCTCTCTAAGATTCTCAATCAAAATTGTTATCCTCGAAGCATTGTTTTGGATGGAACAATGACTGATCTTGATCATACATTCTAGGTTTTTATTAATCTCCAACATATTTCCTTCTAGGCCCTTAATTCTATTATCAAAATTATTTCTCATATGAGTAAATTTCATTAGCTATAGCCTCCATCTTGGAATAGATCAACTTTAACTCAATCAAACTCTTGGGACCCTTCTTATTCCTCCCAATAATATCATTAATCTTAATTTTTGGAGCCCTCTTTTTAACATTAATTTTATTTATTTGGAGAAAGAACTAGTTATAAAGTTTAAACTTCCCAACCAAACCATTTCTAGTATTCTTTAAAATATCATAAATATCATCCTTATCTACATGAAGATAAGAGAAGTCCCCAAATAGGTGATGCATTGAGATTCCCTCTTCTTCCCTTATCCTCAAAATTTTTGATAGAGGTGTCTTAACAACTTAAACGTCCTCCATCTTCTCTTTGCCTTTGGATTTTTCTTTCTGCAACCCTTCCTCATGCTTACACATTTTACTTTGTTTCATTGTGGACTTGTCATTGTAGTTCTCTTTGTCATTTCTAGTGTGTGAACCTGTAGAACATGGAATTTGTGCCCTCACCTGTCTTTTGCTAGATTTATTTTTCTTTAAATCTAAGGGGATGTTAGGATACTTCTCCATAGAGGCATCATTCCTTTCTCTTCCATCCACTCACCCTCATCTTCTTTGTCCTTTATATCTGTATTCATAATAAAACAATGATTTGTAATTGAAGTTTGATTCATGCAATCCCTTAATATTTTCCTAGAATCAAGTTTAGGGGTGGATTTCTTCATGAATTCCATTATAAGAAGAATGGACCCTTTATGCACAATGGACAATTTAGGTTTTTTCATGTGATCTTCTATCTCAAATTCCAAACAAGCCAGGAGAAATATGGGAAAGAAACAAGCATTTTATATCGAAAGTGATTTAAAATATTACAATAAACTCCATAGATAGTGGTAAATATACCATCTAGGGTGATATAACGCATAAGTACCTCAATCACTCTAGCCCAATAGCCCCTAGAAGTGATTTTAACAAGCTTTTCCCTTTCCTTATCCTTTATAAACATGTTTATTGTCTTCAAAAGATTTATAATTCTTGAAACGTTTCTTCCTTGCACAAAAAAACTTGTAATCTAAGAAATTAAATATTAAGAAATTTTAATCTCCTGCACATAAGATGGGAGAATTATTTCCTTCCAACCCTTGTGAAACATATTGGTAGCATTAGGATCAAAACCATGAAGCTTTTCTAAGTGTAGAACCAAGTCATCATCCTCTAAATTCTTCCAAACCAAGCCATTCTTGTGGATCCGATCACAAGAAAGTGGCTCCACTCTACTTTTGTCCCCTCCAATAGTTGAAACATGGAAAAAGTCAAAACCAAAAAACATAACGTCCACACCTCTAAAAAAAGAACACAAAATAATTTCACAAATCACATAAAAATATATGACAAAACCCAGTTTATATGTATCATTATTCATACAACTCTTACCCCCTCTCCCTCTTCGATATAATTTTTATATTATACAGATAAACATTAATTCAATTTTAATTAAACTATTTCTAACCTATTCAACTTCAATAAAATTAATAAAAACAACTTTAACATTTCTCTAAAATTTTGAAATCCCAATCCATAACATAACATGAAATGAAATTAATTTAGAAAACTTAAATAATGTAGAAAATTGGAGTAAAAGAGAAGTGACTTCACTTTCAATCAATGACTCTTTTTATTTTTAAGTGGTATGAAATATGCATTCAACATTTTTTCATCTTGATATTTATTTATATATTATGATCTTATGTGGCAATTTTAATTGTCTACTTCAGTCTTTTCACAAATATGCCATATTTAATAGTTTTCTTTCTATTGATTTGATGTATGTCCAAATTTTACTTTTACCTATCTAACCTCTAGTCGGTCATGATCATTAATATGAATATGTGAAATGAAAATAAAGTTTTCCACTCCAAATGTAGGACACATGATTAAACAATAATAATTATTTTAAAGTTCAAGAAATAGATTGTTAGTTAAAATAAATATTAAGTTAAAGAAATATTAAATATAATATTTGATTAAATTTTAAAGGTAAAATATGATATGATAGATATTAGAAATTTATTTGTAAATGTGTTGGCACTTGAATATGTGTGTACACACACAAACACACATATTATAATACCCACCCTTTAGTTTACTTTTGATTTGTGGTTGCCGAACTCTTTTAGACCCTTTTCATGTATGCGTTGGTTATTTCAGTTGGTTTTAAGAATATTCATGTATTACTTTTCATTATATTATTGATTCATTGCTTAGTTGTATTATATCTTCTATTTACATGTGATTTATGGTTATTTCATAATGGTTATGCATATGTTATGATGTCATTTTGATTATAGTTTTCTAACAATACTGACCCTATATCTACATGCACATGGATCATTTGTATGTTTTACATTACTTTTTGGCGTGTTTGGTATGGTATGGGACATAGTCGTAGTTACTTGTTTCAGTGAGATCCACATGATAAACTGGTCTCAACCATTGTTTTTTATATCATATGTATGTATATGTTCATCTTTGTGATGACAGGTTCGCAGGCACCGGGCTATGTCTTCCCTGAATTGGCAGGAGTGAGCATGCCCTATCACAATATCTCAATAGTAAGAGAGGGGAGATGATATTCAGGCCTAGATCCCTACCCTAAACCCTTATTTTGTCCTAGAACTGGACGAGAATATGAATGACTATCCTATATGAATCCGTTAAGTGACATGAATTCATGAGCCTTTCTATGTGTGCTTGTGTGTCTGGTTCAGTTGTTTTTCTGTTTAGATGGTTTTCAATTGGATTTATGATGCTTTTGGCTTATTTTATTTAATGATTATTTATGGTAAATATTAATGGTAATAGTTACACTTTTGATAAGGTTAAAACATTGATATATTATATATATGGCTATTAATAATTAAATATTAATTAAATGTCTGTATTTAATTAATTGATTTAATTATTAAGTCTTAATTTAATAATTAAGATTTAATAAATATAAAATCCAAATAACATAATTAATTGTGCAAATGGAATTATTGAGTATTACTTTAAGTTGCATGATTAATTCATTTATTTAAATTGAAATATTCTCATGCATTTTCAATTATGACTTTGCTTTTATATTATAAAGTTGAGTTGTGCATTGCTTTAAGTAAAATTCAAAGTAAAGCATTTCTTTTAATTTTAATTAATAATTAATATTTCATTAGGGTTTCACTTTTTGAAAACCTAATTGCCTGATTTTCTATATCTCTGAATTGAAAGCCATTTGAAAGGTTGTTCAATCAGGGAGAAGGAGAATTCAGGTGGTTGGAGATTTGCTAAAAGCTTAAGAGTATTTTGGATTCTTGATTGCTTTGGATTTGAATTGGATCTTCTCATTAGTTACTAAGGTAGGATCTTGATCTTGTTAATTTCAGCTTTCCAGATCCCTATCTTCTATGCATCTGGATTGCTGAGATCCTGTGTTTGAATCTTCCTTGTTTGATATTATGTGTTTATATTGCTTCAAATTTGAAGAATAGGTTATTGGATCTTTTGTGTGGTTTTTCCTTCATGATTGTATGTCGGATATGTGTTTTGGGCTCAAAGGTTTCATTTAATTGCTTTGGTTGTAATTTGGGCAGCAGGATTTTCATTTGGAATGATTTAGTTTTCAAAATTATCATTAGGGTTTTAGATCTGTGAAGATGCCTTCCTTTGTGAGAAATTTGATATTGTTGCCAAATTGGATATTAGCCTTTAGATCTGTAAAAACCCTTCACCTGTAAATGAGAATCATACATTTGCCAGGTTCTTTTGCAAACCCCAGATCTAGATATGCATGGAAATATATGAAAAAGAGGGATAATTTGCATGCTTTATTATTTAAGTAATTTAATACTATTGTATGTAGATCTACAATTGCATAGTAAAATATAAAATGAGTGATTTTTTAAAGAATAAGTATTTATAAGATATATTCATTTGCATGTTATTTAAGGAAGATTTATTTATTTATATTAAAATAATTATTCTTGTTAGAAATTGCATGCAATCATATTCTATTTAAATAATAATAATAATAATTAAAAATAAAAATAAAAATAAAAAACTTTTTAGAATTCGCATTGAGTGGTATTCTATTTTATTTTATTTTTAAATTTTTTTAGAATTTGCATGGAGTGGTATTCTATTTTTAGAAATTATATTTAAAAAAAAAAAATTTTTTGAATTCGCATGTAGTGGGTATTCTATTTTCAGAAATTCTATTTAAAAAATTTAAATTAAATTAAATTATGTGGGTGTTTTATTGTTATGTTTTGTGTACTTGCATGTTTTTCCACTTCAGGTAAAGTGATGCCCTAGGAGGGATTCTGTCTTCTGAGACTTGATTTATTTTATGGATTTATTTTTGTGCACCTTGGGTTTATATTGTGGGAATTTATAACCATTTTCATGTCTTGATTGATTCTTGGATGGTTGTGTTACATTTGTTTCTTATGTTGTGTGTTCTCTGAGTCTCCGATCATTATGTTATTTTAACCATGAAAAGGTGATGACCACTTTTGTGTTGAGTCCTAATTATCTTGGTCACCTTGTTTCTACTGTTATGGTGGTTTTGTGTTCTGAATGCTTATCTCGTGGATTACGTTACTTCATGCATGGAGATAGGTTCTTGTGATATTTTGATGATGATTGATCTTGTGATGTGATAAGAGAATTTGTATTGTTCTGTTGAGATGTCCAGTATGGGATGAACAGTTTGGATTCTCGTATAGGATGATATGTTATTCGTTATGCTCCAGCATTTTCCTTGGTGATTATTTTAATTTATAATTTATGAGAAGTCTTTATGGTTTTTGTTTTGCTTTCTTTTGGTTGGAGCATTAGGGTAGGTTATCTAGTTGTGTAGTAGGGGTGACTTGAAATAAGCATCAGAGCCCGCAAGTGGCTGCCAGGATCACTTATTGTAAGTAAGCTTAACAAGTGATAACATAATGATTAATTGGGATTTTAAAATGGACTAATAAGATAAGTTCCTCACCCATGCTTGAGCACTATTATAGGCTAAGATGGAGGATGAGATGATGCTTGCCGCCTTGAGGGGTGTGTGTCTGGCATAGTTAGTGACTTCGTCCATTTGAGAGGTCATTGATACCATGTATGATCACTTGAGTTCTGGGGTCCAGAGAGACTACCAGGACAAAACTTAAGGGTTAGACGTATATGATAACACCTTCCTATATACAACTTAGGTTATCCTACGTGTGTTGGTTGCCTCTGGTATTGTGTAGATCTCTTATTGTGTTTCAGAGAGCTTTTAGGATCTTCCTATGTGTTTCTTTGTGATGTATTGTATACCTTTAATGTTACCTTATTGTTGTATACCCATGTGAGTGGGCTTGATATTATCTCCTCAACGTGGTGGGAGTGGACCTTTGGTTCCACGAGGTCGGGTAGTGAATCTTATTACCATTGAGATCCGACGTTCCTCTTCATGCTTGGATGATCCTTGTTGCAATTCTACCTTCTTATTCTTTTGGAGACTTGTTCAGTTTCATGAGTTGTATACTTGTACCATATGTGTATATTAGTTAACATCCATTAAGAGGATGTATTTTTATTGCATACCTAGCGACTTGTGCAATGGATGCCAATTCGTTTGTATACCTTGGGTATCAGTTGTATATGTGGTCTTATTATATGAGATGTATATTGGATTCAATTGATGTATATTTTATGTTATTTCTTTATAGTTGTACTTCATAGATTAGTTTTCTTAAGTAATTATATGTCAAGGAACCCTTGATAATTGTTATCTTTGTTGAGTTGTACTTATGTGTATGTCATGTATCTCATTGTGTTGCTTCCGCATTGTTATCACTATTGTTTGTAAACATTTAAAAAATTATTATCCTGTTAACTTAGTGGCATGTTTAGGTTAGTTCTCCTGGGTTCCCTAGCGGGGCATTACACTTGGTATCAGAGCCCATTTTTCTACACTGGGAGCTCTGGGAAAATTGTATGCCCATTAGGTGGTTAGTAATGCATGTTAGCACATGTATCCTCATATCTTTAGACTCATTTTTCATGATCTCTCTTTCATGTATGTGGTTCTTCCCTCTTGATTTGGGAGTGATATTTTAGTCTTGGTTGTTATAGGTGAATACCTATCAAGGCTCAAATTATGCTAGGATATGTGTTGAAAATCTAGGCTCTCTAGTCTCGTCGTTGCTCATGAAGTTTGTAATAATCTATAGGAGTTCTTTCTGATAGTGAGTAGATGGCTTGCTTCTTTTGGCCTTGTGTGGTTTGTATGTATGAGGACTTGGTGATGGTCACTGGACTGCCTCGTATGTTATAGCATGATAGTTGATGTATGTTGTATGTGATATGTTGTGGCGATTGAGTTCTAGTTTGAAGAACTCCTTGTTGCGTGATTTCTTTCTCTTTGAGTAACTTGCGGGTTCTCTTGAGTAACCTATTTCTTAGCCCTATGAGTGTGATGTTATTGATTGTGTATGATTAGACTTGCATGTTGTATTGAATTGACTTAGTTTGAGTAATATGAACTGTAATGTGTGAGTGTTGTAATTAGCTCTGAGGGAATATGATTGATTATAAAATTGGAAAGTAATTCTTGTTTGTTGAAAAACATTGTGCATAGTCTGGAAATATATATCATTCATTAGGAGGAGGGAATTAAGAAATTTGGAATTGTACCTTGTTATTATAGATCAATTGGGTAAAGGACCTAAGTCACCAAGTATATTATACATTGCATCCATAGTGGAACCCTTGTAACTCTTAACCTGTTTGTAGCATTTTGCAAAGGATTGATTAAATATTAATGCTAGTAAAAGAGTAGAATTCATAATTACATGAAGTTGCATAAAGATGATGTTAAAAATATAAAAAATTAATTGCCTTGAGTGATTGGGTCCATACTCTAATGCGTCTAGAGTGAGGTACCTTGGATGTCGTGAAGCGACTACTCCCTTGAGTGTGGCTACCCCTAGTCACCTTGTTATGTGAAATATTTTTAGATTGATGATTTATTTTGGTTGATTTATATCTTGTTGTATTGTATGTGGGTCAACATTAATTTCTTTTGAATTTTCTTATGACTAGATTAGTCACCCAAATCTCTCTTTTTTCTCTAGGTTGTGGCATTAGTCACATTTGATTTATTGTTGGAATTGTACACTTTAATGATTTAATGTTGGACTTTGGAAGTTCTTCCGCTTGGGTTTTCCTTTGAATTTTACGGTGGCTATTCTGAATGTTTGGTGTTGTTGACCATGTTTCGTGATAAGTATTGTTTCTATCATGTTGATTGTGGACCTCTGAGAGTATGTATAAGGGAGGACATCACAGAGATTGTACTTTATTGTATGTGGAAACAAAATGCATTATGTAATTTACATGTCTACGTGAGTGTTGCACTAAGTAAGGTTGCATGAACTATTCAAATTTCTATTCGATATAAACATGGATATGTAGCTTCTATATTAAGCTTTAGTATGTATATATTTCATGATTTTTGAAAGCATTGAAGATATAGACTTATTTAAGAAATATTAGATGATGAATAAATGATTAAGGTGATTTTTGGTTTATGCTTAAATTTGAGTTATATTATTCTTTGTGATTCGTTATGCATGTCTTAAAGAAAGGGTAGCTAAGTCGACTTACATTAGATCTTTCTTGAAGTGTAAATGAGTGATTATTGTGATTGGTATATTCTTTTGGTTATTGTTGGTTGTGTGTACCTTCTTGTTTGATCCTAACTAATAGGGGATGTAGCACTACAGTGCAAACCTTTTTGATTCTTTACTCGATTAGTTATCAGTTTCCAAGAGTAAGCCTAGTTTTAGGGGGAGCATGTAATACCCACCTTTTAGTTTACTTTTGATTTTTGGTTTCCAAACTCTTTTAGACCCTTTTCATCTATGCGTTGGTTATTTCAGTTGGTTTTAAGGATATTCATGTATTACTTTTCATTATATTATCGATCCGTTGCTTAGTTGTGTTATATCTTATATTTACATGTGATTTATGGTTATTTCATGATGGTTATGCATATGTTATGATGTCATTTTAATTATGATTTTCTAACAATACTGACCCTACATCTATATGCACATGGATCATTTGTATGTTTTACATTACTATTTGGTGTGTTTGGTATGCTATGGGACAAAGTCGTAGCTACTTTCTTTGGTGAGATCCACAAGATAAACTGGTCTCAAACATTGTTTTTTATATTATATGTATGCATATGTTCATCTTTGTGATGACAGGTTCGTGGGTACCGAGCTTTGTCTTCACTGAATTGGAAGGAGTGAGTGTGCCCTATCGCAATATCTCAATGGTAAGAGATGGGAGATAATATTTAGGCATAGATCCCTACCCTAAACCCTTAATTTGTCCTAGAACTAGACAAGAACTTGATTGACTATCCTATCTGAATCCGTCAAGTGATGTAGATTCGTGAGCCTTTCTGTATGTGCTTGTGTATCTGTTTCAGTTGTTTTTCTATTTAGATGGTTTTCAGTTGGATTTATGATGCTTTTGGCTTTTTTTTTAATGATTATTTATGGTAAACATTAATGTTAATAGTTGCACCTTTGATAAGGTTAAAACATTGATATATTAAATATATGGCTATTTAATAATTAAATATTAATTAAATGCCTATATTTAATTAATTGATTTAATTATTAAGTCTTAATTTAATAATTGAGATTTAATAAAAAATATAAATCTAAATAAGGTAATTAATTGTGTAAATGGAATTATTGAGTATTACTTTATGTTGCATGATTAATTGATTTATTTAAATTGAAATATTCTCATGCATTTTCAATTATGACTTTTCTTTTATATTATAAAGTTTAGTTGTGCATTTCTTTAAGTGAAATTGAAAGTAAATTATTTCTTTTAATTTTAATTAATAATTAATATTCCATTAGGGTTTCACTTTTTGAAAACCTAATTGCTTGGTTTTCTATATCTCTGAATTGAAAGCCATTTGGAAGGTTGTTCAATCAACGAGAAGGCAAATTCAGGTGGTTGGAGATTTGTTGAAAGCTTAGGAGTATTTTTTTATTCTTGATTGCTTTGGATTTGATTTGGATCTTCTCATTAGTTACTAAGGTAAGATCTTGATCTTGTTAATTTCAACTTTCCAGATCCTTGTTTTCTATGCATCTGGATTGTTGAGATCCTGTGTTTGAATCTTCCTTGTTTGATATTGTGTTTATATTGCTTCAAATTTGAAGAATAGGTTATTGGAGCTTTTATGTGGTTTTTCCTTCACGATTGTATGTCAAATTTGTGTTTTGGGCTCAAGGGTTTCATATAATTGCTTTGGTTGTAATTTGGGCATCACGACTTTCATTTGGAATGATTTAGTTTTCAAAACTATCATTAGGGTTTCAGATCTGTGAAGATGCCTTCCTTTGTGAGAAATTTGATATTCTTTTCAAATTGGATATTAGCCTTCAGATATGTAAAAACCCTTCACCTGTAAATGAGAATCATACCTTTGCTAGGTTCCTATTCAAACCCCATATCTAGATATGCATGGAAATATATGAAAAAGAGAGATAAATTGCATGCTTTATTATTTAAGTAATTTAATATTATTGTATGTAGATCTACAATTGCATAGTAAAATATAAAATGAGGATAAATGCATATTCTCTCTTTTATTATGAAAATTAATTAAATAAGATTTTTTAAAGAATAAGTATTTATAAGATATATTTATTTGCATGTTATTTAAGAAGGATTTATTTATTTATATTAAAATAATTATTCTTGTTAGAATTTGAATGCAATAGTATTCTATTTAAAAAAAAAAACTTTTTAGAATTCGCATGGAGTGGTATTCTATTTATAGAAATTATAATTAAAAATTTTTTTTTTTTGAATTCGCATGCAGTGGGTATTCTATTTTCATAAATTCTATTTTAAAAAAATAATTAAATTAAATTATGTGGGTGCTTTATTGTTATGTTTTTTGTACTTGCATATTTTTTCCACTTTGGGTAGAGTGATGCCCTAGGAGGGATTTTGTCTTCTGAGACTTGATTTATTTTTGTGCACCTTGGGTTTATATTGTGGAAATTTATAACCATTTTCATGTCTTGATTGGTTCTTGTATGGTTTTGTTACATATGTTGCTTATGTTGTGTGTTCTTTGTGTCTCTGATCATTATGTTATTTTAACCACAAAAATGTGACGACCACTTTTGTGTTGAGTCTTAATTATCTTGGTCATCTTGTTTCTACTGTTATGGTGGTCCTGTGTTCTGAATGCTTATCTTGTGTATTAAGTTACTTCATGCATGGAGATAGGTTCTTGTGATGTTTTGATGATGATTGATCTTGTGATGTGATACGAGAATTTGTATTGTTCTGTTGAGATGTCCAGTATGGGATGGACAATTTGGATCCTTGTATATGATGATATGTTATTCGTTATGCTCCAACATTTTCCTTGGTGATTATCTTAATTTATGATTTATGAGAAGTATTTTTGGTTTTGGTTTTGGTTTTTTTTGGTCGAAGCATTAGGGTAGGTTACCTATTTATGTAGTAAGGGGTGGCTTGCAATAAGTGTCGGGGCCCGCAAGTGGCTGCCAGGATCACTTATTGTAACTAATCTTAACAAGTGATAACATAATGATTGATTGGGGTTTTAAAATGAACTAATAAGATATGCTCCTCACCCATGCTTGAGCAATATTATAGGCTAAGATGGAGGATAAGATGATGCATTCCGCCTTGAGGGGTGTGTGTCTAACATAGTTAGTGACTTTGTCCATTTGAGAGGTCATTGATACCATGTATGATCACTTGAGTTCTGGGGTCCAGAGAGACTACCATGAAAAAACTTAAGGGTTAGACATATATGATGACACCTTATTATATTCAACTTAGGTTATCCTACATGTGTCAGTTGCCTCTGGTATTGTGTAGATTTCTTATTTCATTTCAGAGAGCTTTTAGGATCTTCCTATGTGTCTTTTTGTGATGTCTTGTATACCTTTGATGTTACCTTCTTGTTGTATACCTGTGTGAGTGGGCTTGATATTATTTCCTCAACATAATGGGAGTGGACCTTTGGTTCTACGAGGTCGGGTGGTACTGAATCTTATTACCATTGAGATATGACGTTCTTCTTCATGCTTGGATGATCCTTGTTGCAGTTCTACCTTCTTATTCTTCTAGAGACTTGTTCAGTTTCATGAGTTGTATACTTGTACCATATGTGTATATTGGTCAACATCCATTCAGAAGATGTGTTTTTATTGTATACCCTGCAACTTGTCCAATGGATGCCGATTCATTTGTATACCTTGGGTATCAGTTGTATATGTGGTCTTATTATATGAGATGTATATTAGATTTAGTTGATGTATCTTTTATGTTAGTTCTTTATAGTTGTACTTCATAGATCAGTTTGCTTAAGTAATTATACGTCAAGGAACCCTCGAGAATTGTTATCTTTGTTGAGTTGTATTTATGTGTATGTGATGTATCTCATTGTGTTGCTTCCGCATTATTATCACTATTGTTTATAAATATTTAAAAAATTATTATCCTGTTAATTTAGTGACATGTTTAGGTTAGTATATGTATATATATACCTACATATACATACACACACACATATATATATACATAAATATATTTACACATACATACATACATGCATGTATATATATATATATCTGTGTATGTATATATATATGTATGTATGTATATATACATATATATGTATATATATGTGATGAAATATAAATGATTGAATGTTTGAAGATGTTAAGTTGATGATCATGCAAGGCATTAAATCAGTCAATGTATTATATTGTCATTGATGTCAACTTGATATAATCTATATGGTCATGGACATATTGAAAAAGACTTCAAAGAACCGATGAATCAAAGGCTATACTATCAGTAATGCATATAATTTAAGTATTCACAAAGTGACTGTATACACCAACGGAGTGCACACTGACAGTCAGAGTAAAAGAGCAAAGTCACAGTGTTACCCAATGAGAAAATGCACAATATTACGGATGAGCAAAGTCATAGTGTTTCCTGACGAGCAAAATTGATAGACAAAATCACAGTGTTGCCCGACGGACGGAAATCCCGAAGACAATTGAATTCACACCGACAGAACAGTTAGTTATCACCGATGACTAACTGAAGTGTTGACCGATAGAATAGAGAGTTTAGAAATGACAAAATGCTTAGCTGTCAAGAGCTAAAAATAGAATTAACTAATACTTATCATTGTTTTAATCGACCAGATAAAGCTGAGGATAAGTAATGGATTTAAAGCTTCTTTGTCCAGTTGGCAAGAAGATCTCTACGAGATAAAACTGGAGTTTTCTTTAAATCTAATTGGAAAAAATTGTGGATCATGCCAAGAATCAAGAATGCCAAGAAACGGTGAATCATGTCTATAAAGAGACAAACCCCATTCATTATGAATTGTGGGGTGAACAAGAGAAGAGAAAATAGATGCTGAAGAGATTCTGAAGAAGAAGAAAGTCTTCATTCAGACCTGATCAACAAGCTGAGGAAAGAGCTAGATTCTACAGACACCGACGAATAATGAGACAACATTAAAAAGAAGAACAATGTGGAGCAAAGGTATTGAATTGATTATATTGATCAGAGAGGTAATGCACTTACAATAGATGTGAAAATCTGTAATTCAAGTTGTATGTGTGAATAGATCATTTAATGTTTCAGTTTAACCATTGAAGCATCGAGTCTCTTAACCGAGCAGGACTTAAAATTCTTTTGTAATTGAGATACATCCCAAGGAGTATCAAAAATATTGATCATAGAAAGTAGCATTGGATATTCTCGATACCTATTAACAGGCCAAGTGACTATTTGATCAAGGATGGTAGCATTAGATTCCAGATACTAGGTGACAAACTATCTTTTAAATCCTCTAACAAGGTCACACCTAACAGTGTGTTTGTAACCTTTAATAGGGTTGGCTCTTAATCGAGCTCACTTCAAAAGAGTGAAAATTTGGGGTACCGGTCCCAGTGGTTTTTCCCTTAACAGGGGCTCCACATTAAAAATCCATGTGTTATGTGTTTATGTTTCATTACTTTACTGTTTTACATTTCACATATTCAATTCTGGATTGATTGGTATACTCTAGGTATTTACTGTGTTTCAGTAAATGAAAGATTGCTTATCGGTAAACATACAGAAGAGAGATTTACAAAGCATTCCAACAAGTAGTAAATTGTTGTAAGTATTTCAAGGCATTTATCTTGTAGGACTGAGTATAACCAGAGGCTTAAAAGTGGTAATAAGTTTTAAAGGGTTGATTTAAGGATTAATTTTTGAGGCCACTGATTCACCCCACTCTCAGTTATTACTAACAATATGTACATGTATATGTACATATATATATAAATGCACACACACACACACACACATGATGCAGGAGCACCTTGGGTTCTTGTAAATCGTGTATCAACCAAAAATATGTATGTTTTGGTTCAGTAGCTTGTTGGAGACTGCACGATAACTGCTTTTGTTCGCTTGGTTGAAGACTTGTTTGTTCTCCACTCGGGCTTGGTTACTTATTTTTTTCATGTTTTATCGATGGGTCTCGATGGTCGTTTTGACTACTCGATGGGTTTTCACTGACTGGTCTTAGTTCTCGGTTGGCTTTCTTACCGAGTTGTGTATTTTGATGTTGGATCTTCTAGCTGACTTCTGCATTTAATTTCTGTAGCGTAATTAATGTTGGGATCTCTCATTGGGATGTGTGTGGACCTAAATCTAGGTCTTTATTGTTTCCTATGTTGGATCTTTAGGATCTGAGTGCTGACGTATTTGGTGGACTCTTATATATATTTGGTTTTTGTTCTTGATTAGGGATGAATTTTGAATAAAAGATTAGGTGTTCATAGATTTGGATCGCAGGTCTGTGACCTCACATGTATGAAGATTATTTTGTCAAAGATTTGAATGTATATGGCCAAAACTGGGAAGTCCTTATAGCCTGACATGTATTATGTTTGATGAAATAATATAAAGTTCTATTGTTTCTTCTCTCCCCATCTGTGTTGTTGCTTCCGAGTTGTTTTGCAAGTTGGTTTGTATAGTTGGGAGTGCCTTGGGCCCTAGAATTCCTACCCTCCTTATGTTAGGTGGTATAAGAGTGAAGGTTAGATCTAGGTTCCTTCTTGTAAGCCCTAACCCTAGTGGTTGATATTGTTGTGGGGTAGAAAATTGCGATTAGACCTACAATTGCAGAGGGTTTTAAGATGGTTCGTGGGAGAGGAAATATAGATCCAGGTCTATTTGATAGGCTAAGATAGATTGCTGCAAGATTGGAAGTTATTGAGACAGCCCAACACAGAGGAAGACATCTTGAAGATGTTAGTGATGATAAAGTTGAATAATTGCAAGGAGAAGCCACGCCTGCACCTATGATGGATCAAGAAGAAGAGAGATTCTGCGAGCTTTGACAAGCTTGAAGTCCACACCTCAGTGTAATCCTCCTGTGTATAGTGGAAAGTTAGATTCTAATGAGTTGATTGATAGGATAATCGAGATGGAAAAATACTTTGAGTATGCAAATGTATTTGAGGAGAAAAATGTAAATATTGCAAGTACAAAGTTGAAAGGTCATACATCCTTGTGGTGGGAGAATCTATAATTGGATCGGAATCAAGGTATGGGATAAGATGATAAATAGATTGAAAGACAAGTTTCTCCCTTGTGATTACCAAATTAACCTAGTTAGGAGAATGCAAAGTTTGAAGCAGAAAGATAGCTTAGTAAAAGATTACACCGAGCCATTCTACAGATTAAACATTAGATCTGGACATGTTGAAGATGAAGTGGAAATAATAGCAAGATATCTGAATGGATTAAGAAGTTCTATACAAGATGAGATCAACTTGGTAAAGATGGAGAGTATTGAAGAGGCATATCAGTTTTCCCTAAAAGCTAAGGAGAAATTGAACAAAAGATATGAACAAAGGAAAAGAGGAAGAGGAGGTAGATTCCCTAGAGGAAGAGGCATATCTTATGGATACAATAGAAGATTTGATCAAGGCAAAAAAAATCAAGAAACACATCAAGACAAAGGCAAGACCAAATAGAAAGGTGGAAGTTCATTCTGAGGAAGGGGCAAATACTCCCAAGGTGGTTATAGCAGAAGAGGGTTCCAAGGAACTTGTTACAATTGTGGTGAAGAAGGACAAAAATCTTTTGAGTGTACACATGCAAGAAAGAAATTCCGTAGTAGCAGAAATTATTTGGTGCAAGAAGAGTCACCGAATGAACCTAAGAAGGAAGGGAACCTAATGGTCAAAATGATACTATGGAGTGAGAATAATAAGCATGATCCTATCAGGAAAAGTTTGTTCAAGACTAGATGCAGAGTTGTAGACAAAGTTTGGAAAATAATTGTTGATAGTGGAAGCTTGGAGAATCTGGCATCTGAGGAAATGGTCACAAATTTGTAGTTGGAAAGAATGAAGTGATGACATGTAATTGATTAAATGTTTGATAATTTTTAAGTTGAAGATAATACAAGGCATTAAATCAGTTAATGGTTTGTATTTTCATTGATCTCAACTTGATATCATCTGTACGGTCATACACATAATGCCAAAGACTTCAGAGAATCAATGAAACAAAGGTTATGCTTTTGTCAAGTATTCACTAAGTGATAGATAACACCGATGGAGTGCACACCATTGGTAAAGGCAAAGAAGAAAAGTCACAGTGATACCTGATGAGCAGAAGATAGTGTTTCCCAATGAAACAAAACCACAGGATGCCCAATGAGAAAAGTCCAATATAACCTGACGGATGGAGATCCTGAAGCTAACTAGAATCATGTCGATGAAACTGACAGTTGTAACTGATGACTAACTGAAGAGTTGGCCGATAGAACAAAGAGTTCAAAAAACAACAAAATATCTAGCTAGAAAGAGCTAAAGATAGACTTAACTGGTTGTTTTCTTTGTTTTATTAGACCAGAGTTAAGTAATTTATTTAAAGCTGATTTATATAGTTGGCATGGAGATAACTATGAGACAAATCATGAGTTATGCTTTAAATCAAATTGGCTGGATTGTTTTTCACGCCAAGAATCAAGAATCAAGAATCAAGAATCAAGAAATAGTGAATATCATGTCTATATAAGAGACAAGCTTAATTCATTTTCATATCACATGAAAAGGGGATTAAGGGGAGTGAATAGAAAGAGGATGCTAAAGAGAAACTAATGAAGAATAACTTCATGCGGTACTGATCAATCAAGCTGAAGGAGAGCTAAGGAATTCTGCAGACACCGACGGACAGTAAGCACAACATCACAGAGAAGAAAGTATGGAGCATAAAAGAATTGAATTGATACATTGGTCAGAGAGGTAATGTACTTAAATAGATCTAAAAATATGCAATTCAAGTTGCATTAGAAATAGGTCATTTTGTTTTAGGTTAACCATTGGAGAATCAAGTCTCTTAATAGAGCAGGACTTAACAGTCTTCTATATATTGAAGTACATCCCAAGGAGTGCCAAAAAGGTTGATTCATGAAAGTAGCATTGGATATGCCCGATGCCTATTGATAGTCTAAGAGAGAGGCTGATTCAAGGATGGCAGCATTAGATGCCCGATACTAAGTGACAACCTATATGTGTAAAATCCTCTAACAAATTCACACCTAATAGTGTGTTTGTAACCTTTAACAGGGTTGGATCCTAACAAGGCTCACTTCAGAAGAGTGAAAATTTGGGGTACCGGTCCTAGTGGTTTTTTCCCTTAACAGGGTTTCCACATTAAAAATTCATGTGTTATGTGTGTATGATTCATTTCTTTATTGTTTTGTATCTGACATAGTTAACACTGGATTCATCGGTATACTCTGCATATTTATTATATTTTGGTAAATAGTTATATTTCTTATCAGTAATCAAGGAGAATAAGGACATACAAGGAAAACTGACAGACAGTTAATCATTATAAGTATTTAATGGCATGCATCTTGTAGGGACATAATAATATGAGGTTTATTGATTGGTGGTTAAGTTAAGGATAAGTTTTTGAGGCCACTGATTCACCCCCCCTCTCAGTTATTACTAAAAATTGGTATAAGAGCTTGTGTGCTTAGAAGGAAGGTTTCAAGACCTAAGCCAAAGATCACAAGATGAATAGACAAGATGTGCCCAAGTTGAACAAAGATAATTTTTCTTCATGGTAGAAAAGAATAAAACTCCACTTATCAGGTATTGGTAATGATGTTACTCAATTCCTAGAAACTGAATATGTGTTGCCCACAGGAGCACCAAAAGTTGAACAAATGAGAGAGAATCATGAACATAATGACATGATGATAGAGATTTCTTCCTTACTCTTCGATGCTAAATTTGAAGATGTCAAAGAATGAAAAACTGCAAAACAAATGTGGGACAAATTGAAGCTTGTACATGGTGGTGACAAAAATATTTTGAGAGCCAAGGCAGAAAGCCTTAGAGGAAAGTTTGATGATCTCAAAATGAAAGAGGGAGAAGACATCACTCAATACAGTACAAGAATTAAAGAAGTAGTCAATGCTATCCGAGGAGTTGGAGGTGTACTGGAAGAAGATACAGTGGTAAGTAAAATTCTAAGAACCTTACTGCCTACTTATGCTATTAGAGTATCTTCCATTCAAGAAATGAGAGCAGTAGAAAATAACAATGTTACTCTAGACAATTTAATTGGAAGATTGATTTCATTTGAGATGAATAACTTTGATAATAGTGTCTTACCAAACACAGAGTCTGCATTCAAAACTTCTTTGAGAATAAGTAAATCAAGTCACAAAAACACTATAAGAAAAGATAGTGATAGTGAAAATGAAGAAGATGATCTTGATGAAATAGAAGCACTTATGGCCAGAAGAATGCAGAGAGGCAAAGGTAAATTACCACTTGTTTATTTTAATTTCAAAGAGATTAGAAATTTTGCTGCAAGATGTACTAACAGAAGAAAAGATGACAGAAGTAATGACAGATCTTTTGAGAAGAAGTCTGACAGAGGTGACTACAAAAGCTACCGAAAATCAGAAAGAAGAGATACCCGAGACTATAAGGACAAATGAAAGAAGGTCAGCTACCTAGAAAAATGCAAGGATGATGATACTGACACCGAATCTGATGAAGACATTGAGATGGTGTTTGTGGTTGTAAAGGATGATTCAGATGATGATAAAGAAAGGTATGTAGAAACAAATCTCATATCTAAAATTAGAAAAAATGATGTTTGGATCATAGATAGTGGCTGCACTCATCATATGACCGGTGATAAGCAAAAGTTTGAGACTTTTGAATACTATAAGGGTGGATCGGTAAGAATGGGAAATGACACACCTTGTCTAGTTGAAAGTAGAGGAACAATAATGTTGAATAACCAGATAAAGTGTGAGAATGATTATTGGGTAAATGGATTGAATTATAATTTATTGAGTGTTTCTCAGTTGAATAATTCAGGTCACAAAGTAGCATTTGAAAATAAGAAGGCAAAGATCTTCAACAAATCTGCAAATATGATTGGTACCGGTGAGCAGACAAAAGGTAACTTATTCTATCTAAATGATACTGACTCTAGTTGTTTGATTGCTACAAATGAAGACATGTGGTTATGGCACAAAATACTATGTCATGTGAAATTTGACAACATGATAAAAATTAGCAAAAAGAGAAATGTCAGAGGCTTATGACAATGACCAAGCCCGACAACATCATGTGTGAAAATTGTCAAAAAGGTAAAATGACAAAGTCTACTTTCAAAAGCAAAACCCATACATTTGATGCAATTCTAGAATTAGTCCATACTGATTTATGTGACCTATGAGGACAAAGAGTTATTATGGAGATATATACTTTATTCTCTTTGTTGATGATTACTCTAGAATGATGATTGTTATGTTTCTAAAAGATAAATCAGAAGCATTTAAGATGTTCAAATGGTATAAGGCTATGGTAGAGAAACAAAGTGGTAAGGATCTAAAATGTTTGAGATCAGATAGAGGAGGTGATTTTATATCAAATGAATTCACTAACTTTTGTAATGAGCATGGTATAAAAAGATAGGTTTCTACACCAAGAACGCCACAACAAAATAGGATTGCTGAGAGAAGGAACAGATCAATAGTTGATTGTGCTAGAACACTGATGATAGAAAAAGGCATCACCTAAATATTCTGGAGGGAAGTTGTCAGTACTGCTATTTACACACTGAACAAAGTACAATTGAAGAAAGACACCGAGAAGACACCTTATGAGCTATGGTATGGATACACACCCAATGTAAGTTATTTCAAAAAATTTGGAAGTCAATGTTATATCTTAATATGATAGAAATGGAAAACTTGACTCCAAGAGTGATGAAGGAATTTTTCTAGGGTATTCTACCAAGAGAAAGGCTTACAAATGTCTAAACAAAGCCTCTAACAAAATTATTGAAAGTGCAAATGTAAAGATAGATGAATTTGCAGAAAAGAATGAACAAGAAAGCACTAAAGAACTAGAGGACTACCATAAGTTCACTTACAATGAGGAACCTAACACTCTACCCTACCAACAATGTAGAGCCCTTGAGGTACAAATCATTGCTCCCGAGCATCAGGCTGCAAATACCGATGGTCAGGATAATGATCAAAATGATGTGCAAGGTGATGTAGAATAGAATGAAGATCAAAATAATGATCAAGCTGATAGACAAAGAACTGTACCTGTACTTGAAAGATATGTAAGAAGGAACCATCCAAAGGTCTAGATCATAGGAGATAAGAAAGATGATACAAGAACACGAAGTAAATCTTTAAACTCAAATTGTTTAATTTGTGAGTTTGAGCCAAAATCTGTCAATGCTGCACTAGATAATGAGGAATGTATAAGTGCTATGAATGATGAGATTGAGAAGATTGAGAAAAACAAAACATAGTCACTTGTGCCAAGACCAGATGAGAAGAATGTCATTGGTACAAAATGGATATTCAGGAATAAGTTGAATGAGAATGGAGAAGTCACAAGGAACAAAGCAAGGCTAGTATGCAAAGGGTATGCAAAAGAGGAAGGTATAGAATATGGAAAGACCTTTGCACCCATTTCTAGGATAGAAGGAGTAAGAATATTACTTGCTTATGCTGCATTCAAAGGATTCAAGGTATACCAAATGGATGTCAAGTTAGCATTCCTAAATAGAATACTTGAAGAAGAAGTGTACATTGAACAACCATAAGGGTTTGTTGATCTAGACAAGAGGGACATGGTATGTAGACTTCACAAAGCGTTGTATGGATTAAAACAAGCTCCAAGAGCCTGGTATGAATGACTTCATTCCTATCTAATATGTATTGGATTTGTACGGACTAGTGAAAACAGTAATCTTTATTTAAAAGAAGATACTAATGCTAACACCTTGATTGCTAAAATATTTGTTGATGACATCATATTTAGAGGCAATGATATGCTATGCAAATCATTTGCTAATGAGATGAGAAAAGAGTTTGAGATGTCTATGTTTGGGGAGATCAAGTTCTTTCTTGGTCTACAGATCATTCAACAAAGTGAAGGAATTTTCATTATGTTACCATGCTTTTTGGCACCCACATTCTAAACATCCAAGTTAACCTTACAAAGTAGATTTTGGTTGGTTTTAAATTGCCGATGATAGTTTACAAACTATGACCTGTGAAGAAGATAGAATTGTGAACATATATTGAAGTTGAACCATCAAATTCAGAACTTCGACTTCAAGTTCTAACTCAACATGCAAGATCACAGATAAACATTTGAGTACCTAGACCGAAGTTCAGCTTCAGATTCAGAGTTAAGTTCAGAAAATAATTATAGGTGCAGCATAGTTATATTGAGTTGAACTCAAACTTGAGGCAAAGGTTTCAACTTCAACTTCAAGTGCAAGTTTGAATTTAAGCTTTAGTCAGCAAAATCAAAGTTCAGAGCTCAAACTTGTCGGAATAGATGTGTGGTCTGATTTTCAAGCATAAATCT
>MU226176.1:3450803-3473385 GCA_018584345.1 Thuja plicata | reverse complement strand
GAACAAGTTCAAGAAAAAGAGGTGATACTTGAATATGTGCAATCCAAAGAACAATTGGCTGATATCTTCACCAAGCCACTACCCAAGGATACATTTGAGTACCTGAGAAAGAGACTAGGGGTCAAACACTTGTCTACCAGTCAGTAAAATGACTGAAGGCTATATTAGCCTACATATTATAAGAATATCATTCATGTTGATGCAAGCAATGAGATGAACTTAAAAGCTACATCTATATATAGACAAGTATATATCAGAACTAAGCACCAGATATTATTGTTGTATTGCTAATAGATAAGGGAAATTCAAGGAATATATTATGGATAGGAAAATGATTGTTTGACATGAATGTCAGATATTTGTAAAATATCTATTTGGAATTTTTGTCAAAGGGAGAGAGATTATCCATATTATCACATTCTCCTGAGAAAGACTATTCATTATCAGATTACTCTAACAGGGAGAGATTATATCCTTAAGGAAATAAAGTTGTATGAAAACTTATACAAATTTTTGAAAAGAGAAAAAGACATCAAAATAGGAGAACATTCAAAAGGAGAGAAATTGACACAAGAAAAGAGAACTGTAGGAATAAAATCTAAGCTAAAATAGAGCTTACCAAAGTTCAGAAATTTTATTGGTTGACAAAAGGGAGAGATTGGTAGTTTGATGAATCTCAACAATTGTATTTTATATTGTTTTAGAAATAGTATAGTGTGATAATATAAGCTTGTTTCCATCAATGCCAAAAGGAGAGATTGATGACATGTAACTGATTAAATGTTTGATAATGTTAAGTTGAAGATAATGCAAGGCATTAAATCAGTTAATGGTTTGTATTGTCATTGATGTCAACTTGATATCATCTATATGGTCATGCACATAATGCCAAAGACTTCAGAGAATCAATGTAACAAAGGTTATACTTTCAACAATGCATAACATTCAAGTATTCACTAAGTGACAGATAACACCGACGGAGTGCACACCATCGGTAAAGCCAAAGAAGAAAAGTCACAGTGATACCTGATGAGTAGAAGACAATGTTTCCCGATGAAGAAAAATCACAAGATGCCCGACGAGCAAAGTCCAATGATACCCGACGGACGGAGATCCCGAAGTTAACTGAAGTCATGCCGAAAAAATTGACAGTTGTAACCAATGACTAACTGAAGAGATGACCAACAGAATAGAGAGTTCAGAAAATGACAAAATATCTAGTTGGCAAGAGCTAAAGATATACTTAACTAGTTGTTTTCTTTGTTTTATTTGACCAGAGTTAAGTAATTGGTTTAAATATGATTTATATAGTTGGCATGAAGATAACTACAAGACAAATCAATAGTTATGCTTTAAATCAAATTGGCTAGATTATTTTTCACGCCAAGAATCAAGAATCAAGAAACAATGAATATCATGTCTATATAAGAGACAAGATTAATTCATTTTTGTATCACATGAAAAGGGGATTAAGCAGAGTGAATAGAAAGAGGATGCTAAAGAGAAACTGATGAAGAAAAACTTCATGCAGTACTGATCAATCAAGCTGAAGGAGAGCTAAGGAATTCTATAGACACTGACGAATAGTAAGCACAACATCACATAGAAAAAAGTATGGAGCACAAAAGAATTGAATTGATACATTGATCAGAGAGGTAATGTACTTAAATAGATCTGAAAATCTGCAATTCAAGTTGCATTAGAAACAAGTCATTTTATTTCAGTTTAACCATTGGAGCATCAAGTCTCTTAATAGAGCAGGACTTAAAAGTCTTCTATATATTGAGGTACACCCCAAGGAGTGCCAAAAAGGTTGATTCATGAAATTACCATTGGATATGTCCGATGCCTATTGACAGTCTAAGAGAGAGGCTGATTCAAGGATGGCAGCATTAGATGCCCGATACTAAGTGACAACCTATATGTGTAAAATCCTCTAACAAGTTCACACCTAACAGTGTGTTTGTAACCTTTAACAGGGTTGGCTCCTAACAGGGCTCACTTTAAAAGAGTGAAAATTTGGGGTACTGGTCCCAGTGGTTTTTTCCCTTAACAGGGTTTCCATGTTAAAATTTTATGTGTTATGTGTGTATGATTCATTTCTTTATTGTTTTGTATCTAACATAGTTAACAATGGATTCATCGGTATACTCTGCATATTTACTATATTTTGGTAAATAGTTATACTACTTATCAGTAATCAAGGAGAATAAGGACAGACAAGGAAAATCAACAGACAGTTAATCATTATAAGTATTTAATGGCATGCATCTTGTAGGGACATAATAATCTAAGGTTTATTGATTGGTGGTTAAGTTAAGGATAAGATTTTGAGGCCACTGATTCACCCCCCCCTTGCAGTTATTACTAACATGAAGCACCTGAATCCCTATCAGATTTCATGGATAAAGGATGAACATAAATTAATGGTGACTGAGCAATGTTTTGTGAATCTAAAAATTGGGAAGTATTATGATAAGGTGTTGTGTGATATTATGCCAATGGATTGTTGTCATATTTTGTTGGGTAGACCTTGGAAATATGATAGACATGCTATACATGATGGAAGAGTGAATAGATATACTATTTGGGTTGATGGTAAAAAAAAAATCTTGTTACCTTTGGTTGAAGAATCTGTTGGTGAGATATGTACATCTGTGAAAGTTTGTTTGATGGAAGGTAGACAATTTGTTAGGGATTTGAAAAGGAATGATATTTTTTATTCTTTGATTCCTAACAAACCGAGTAAGAACACATACGATGAATTTCCCGAAGAAGTTGATAAATTTCTCACCGAGTACAAGGAGATCATTTCAGATAATGTACCTGATAGTTTTCCACTGATGAGAGATATTAGTCATTGTATAGATCTGATTCCTAGAGCTAGTTTACCAAACAAGGCACCACACCAGTTGACACTGACCGAGAATTAAGAACTCAACCGACAAGTTCATGAGTTATTGAACAAGGGTTTAATAGAGAAAGTTTGAGTCTATGTGCAGTACTAGTTGTATTGGCACCTAAGAAGAATGGAGAATGGTGAATGTACACCAATTCAAGATCAATCAATAAGATTATATTAAGTATAGGTTTCCTATACCGAGGATGGGTGATATAATGGATTGTTTGAGCGGAGCAAAATATTTTACCAAAATTGATTTGAAGAGTGGATATCATCATATTAGAATCGGAGAAGGTGATGAATGGGAGACTTCTTTCAAGACAAAAGAAGGTTTTTATGAGTGGTTGGTTATGCCCTTTGGTTTAACTAATGCACCGAGTACATTTATGAGGTTAATGAATGAGGTTTTGAAGAAATTATTGAATAAATGTGTGATTGTATACTTGGATGATGTTATGATATTCATTAAGACTAAAGAAGAGAATTTGATGCATATAAGACAAGTGTTGTAGAGATTGAAAGAGGAAAAGTTGCTAATAAATTTGAAGCAATATTTCTTCATGAAAGAGGAACTTGTGTATTTAGGTTTTGTGATTTCAGTAGATGGTTTGAAGATGGATCCTAAGAAGGTTGAAGCTATACTTAGTTGGCCTACACCTGATAATGTCAGTAAGGTAAGATCATTTTATGGATTGGCAAGTTTTTACAAGAATTTTATCAGAAATTTTAGTTCTATTTGTAATGCTATGACTGAGACAATGAGAGGAGATAAAAGAGAATTCAAATGGACACATGAATCTGATAAGAATTTTGAGACTTTGAAATAGAAGGTTGTTGAATTGTCTGTATTAGCATTACCCAATTTCAATAAGGTATTTAAAGTTGAATGTGATGCAAGTGGAAGTGCAATAGGAGCTGTATTGACTCAAGAAGGTAAAATTGTTGTTTTCTTTAGTGAAAATTTGAATGATGATAAAAGGAAATATTCTGTCTATGATTAATAATTCTATGCTATTGTTCAAGCTCTAAAAATGGAGACATTATTTGATGCCAAATGAATTTGTGTTGTATACTTATCATAAGGCTTTACAGTATTTGGGTAGTCAGAGTAAGTTGAACCATAGACATATGAAATGGGGAGAGTATTTGCAGAGTTTCACATTTGTGATAAAGCATAAGAGTGGATTTTATAACCGAGTTGCCGATGCATTGAGTAGAAGAAGATATTTTTTGACTGAAATGAGAATTGAGGTTCTTGGTTTTGATGACATGAAGCATTTGTATGAAAATGATCTTGATTTTTTTGAGCAGTGAAGAGTGTGTAGAGAACCTATTCTAAATCAACTGAGTAAGTATGAAGACTATTTCATTCAATAAGATATTTTGTTCAAAGGTATTCAGTTGTGCATACCAAGAGGATCAATGAGAACTAATTTGATAAAGGAAAAACATAGTAGTGGTTTGGCTGGACACTTTGGTATTGATAAAATATTAAATTTTCTTAAGAAAAGTTATTTTTGGCCTCATTTGTATAAGGATGTTCAGAAATTTGTAAAAAAAATTTCAAGTTGCAAAAGGAGTAAGTTGAAATACTGGATTATATACACCGACATCTGTTCTTGAGAAACCTTGGAGTGATATCAACATAGATTTTGTTCTTGGCTTACCGAGGACAACAAGAGGTAATGATTCCA
The DNA here is from genome assembly GCA_018584345.1 of Thuja plicata. NCBI lineage: Eukaryota > Viridiplantae > Streptophyta > Pinopsida > Cupressales > Cupressaceae > Thuja > Thuja plicata. The sequence goes on along the minus strand of MU226176.1, from coordinate 3,468,789 downwards.
TATTTGTTGTTGCGGATAGATTATCTAAGATGACACATTTCATAACATGTAGAAAAATATCAGATGTAGTACATGATGAGCTATAACTGATTCAATGTTTGAAGATGTTAAGTTGATGATCACCAAGCTGTAGAAAGTTAATGCAAGACATTAAATCAGTTAATGTATTGTATTTTCATTGATGCCAACTTGATATAATCTGATTGGTTATATACACAGTGTCAAAGAATTCAAAGAACCAGAGAGATAAAGGTTATGCTTTCAGTAATGCATAAAAGATTAGAATTCACTAAGTGACAACAAACACCGACTGATAGTGCACCCTGACGGATAGAGAAATCCGAGAGGAAAGTTACAGTGATACCCAAGAAAGAAACCAGAGAAAGCATTACCGACTAGAAAAATCATTGTGTTACGTGACAGTTAGACAACCCTAACAGACAGAGATGCCTGAGGACAACTGAAGTCAAGATCGAAGCTAACAAGGAGTTAAACACCGAAAAGAATTAAAGTTTATAAATGACAAAAGACTTAGCTGGAAAGAGCCAAATATGGAGTTAACTAGTTGATCACATTGTTTTCATCAACAAGTTAAAAGCCAGAGATAAGCGAGAGTTTTAAAGCTATTTTATTCCAGTTGTCAAAGAGAAATCTACAGGATAAAACTGAAGTAAAATTTTTAAAGCAAGAAAGGAGAGAATTGCGGATCAAGCCAAGAAAAAGAAAGTCAAGGACTTAGAAATAGTGAAATCATGTCTATAAAGAGACAATCTAATTAATTATGAATTAGGGGAGTGAATAGAGAAGATATGCTGAAGAGAAACTGATGAAAAAAGAAGTCTTCATACAAACTGATCAAACAAGCTAAAGAACATAGCTAAAGATTTCTGTGGACACTGAGCAATAGAGAAGCACATCATCGAGAAGAAAGAAGTGGAGAAAATTTATTGAAAGGAAAATTTGATCAAAAAGGTATTATGAGATTGCAATAGATATGAACATCTACAAATTATAGTTGTTTATATGAATAGATCATATACTGTTTCAGTTTAACCATTGATTTAGAAAGTCTCTTAACCAAGAAGGATTTAACAATCCTTTATATATTAAGTTACATCCCAAGGAGTATCAAAATGTTAATATATGAATATAGCATAGTGAAATGCTAGATATTAAGTGATTAACTATTAGTGATAAATCCTCTAACAAGGTCTCACTTAACAATGTGTTTGTAACCTTTAACAGGGTTGGCTCTTCACTGAGCTCACTTTAGAAGAGTGAAAATTTTGGGTTACCGGTCCCAAGTGGTTTTTCTCTTAACAGGGTTTCCACGTTAAAAATCCATGTGTCAAATGTGTTTATGATTCATTGCTTTAATGTTTTTCTTTACACATTATGAAAACATGATTTTATCGGTGAACTCTAAGTTATTTACTATGTTTCAGTAAATGATAGATTGTTAATCGGTAAAGTTTAAGAATAAGGTTTAACAGTGAACTCTGAGCAGTATTTATTTGTTAAGATTATTTCAAGGCATACATCTTGTAGGAATGAAGATAACTAGAGGCTTATAATTGTGGTACCATGTTTTTGGGTTGATTTATTGGAATATTTTTGAGGCCACTGATTCACCCCCCTCTTAGTTATTCTAACAATTGGTATCAGAGCTTGTGTGCTTAGAAGGAAGGTTTCAAGACCTAATTAAAAGATCACAAGATGAGCAAATAGGATGTGCCTAAGTTGAACAAGGACAAATTTGCATCATGGCAAAGAAGGATAAGACTCCACCTATCAGGTATTGGAAATGATGTTACTCAATACTTAGATACTGAATATGTGTTGCCTACATGACCTCACACACTTGATGAATAAAGAGAAAATCATGAGCACAATTCTATGATGATATAACTTTCTTCCTCACTCTCTGATGTTGAATTTGAAGATGTCAAAACCCGCACCTCTGCAAATAAAATGTGGGACAAATTGAAGCTAGTACATGGAGGAGATGCAAATGTACTAAGATCTAAGGCAGAAATCCTAAGAGGTAAATTTGATGACCTAAGGATGAAAGAAGGAGAAAATATCACTCAGTATAGCTGAAGAATAAAAGAGGTATTCAATGCTATTCAGGGAGTTGAAGGTGTACTTGAAGAAGAAACAGTGGTAAGTAAAATCCTAAGAACCTTATTGCATGTTTATGCTATTAGAGTATCTTCTATACAAGAAATGAGAGCAGTAGAAAATAATAATGTTACTCTAGATAGTTTGGTTGGTAGACTTATTTAATTTCAGATGAACAACTTTGACAACATTGTTTTACCATCTATTGAGTCTACATTCAAATCTTCTTTGAAAATAAGTAAGTCAAGTCATAAACACACTATGAGAAATGATAGTGAAAGTGATAGTGATGACCAAGATCTTGATGAGATTGAAGCACTAATAGCTAGAAGATTGAAGGGAGACAAAGGTAGATACAAAGGCAAATTACCACTTGTTTGTTTTAATTGTAAAGAGATTGGACACTTTGCTGCTAGATGTCCTAATAAAAGAAAAGATGACAGAAGTAATGACAGATCATATGAAAAGAAGTTTGATAGAGGTGATAACAAAGATTACCAAAGAAACTGACAATCTAATAGAAGAGATACCCGAGACTACAAGGATAAAGGGAACAATATTGTTACCTGGCAGAGAACAAAGATGGAGATACTGACACCGAATCTGATGAAGATATTGAGATGGTATTTGTGGCCATGAAGGATGAATCAGATGAAGAAGAATGGTATGTTGAGACTGCATTCATATCTAAGGTTAGTAAGAATGATGTCTGGATTATAGATAGTGGCTGCACTCACCACATGACCAGTGATAAAGAAAAATTTGAAACTTTTGAGCATTATAATGGTGGATCAGTAAGAATGGGTAATGACTCACCTTGTCCAGTTGAAGGTAAAGAAAATATAATATTGAATAATTTGATCAGATGTGAAAATGCATACTGGGTAAAAGGACTTAACTATAATCTATTAAGTGTTTCACAACTGAATAATATAGGTCACCGAGTTGCATTTGAGAACAAAAAAGCAAAGATCTTTGTGAATCAAGAAGGTTGATTGAAATCGGTGAACAGACAAAAGGTAACCTATTCTGTCTTGATGATATAAAAACCACTTGTTTAATGGCTAGAAATGAAGACAAATGGTTATGGCATAAGAGATTATGTCATGTAAATTTTGACAACATGATTAAGATAATAAATACAAGGAAAGTAAGAGGCTTACTGAGCATGTCAAAGCCCGACCATATCATATGTAAGAATTATTAAAAAGGTAAAATGACAAAGTCTAGTTTCAAGAGAAAAACCCATACATCTAATGCTATTCTAGAATTAGTCCATACTGATCTATGTGGACCCATGAAAAAAAAGAGTTACTATGGTGATAGATATTTCATTCTCTTTGTAGATGATTATTCTAGAATGATGACAGTTATGTTCTTAAAAGAAAAATCAGAAGCATTCAAGATGTTTAAATGGTATAAAGAAAGTATAGAAAAACAAATTGGTAAGGAACTAAAATTCTTAAGATCAAATAGAGGAGGAGAATTTATTTCTGATGAATTCACTAACTTTTGCAATGAGCGTGGAATTAAAAGACATGTTTCTGCACCAAGAACACCACAACAAAATGGGATTGCTGAAAGAAGAAACATATCCATTGTTGATTGTTAAAGAACATAGATGATAGAGAAAAGCATCACTCAAAAATTTTGGAGCGAAGATGTCAGTACTTCTATCTACACATTGAACAGAGTTCAATTGAAGAAAGACACCAAAAAGACACCCTATGAGCTATGGTATGGATACACACCCAATTTAAGTTACTTCAAAATATTTGGAAGTCAATGTTATATTTTGAAAGATGATAGAAATGGAAATATTGACTCCAAAAGTGAAGAAGGAATCTTTCTAGGGTATTCCACCAAGAGCAAGGCTTATAAATGTCTTAACAAGTCCTTTAGCAAAATCTTTGAAAGTGCAAATGTCAGAATAGATGAATATGCAGAGAAAAATGATGAGAAAAGAAGAAAAGAACCAAAAGACTACAACAGGTTTTTTTATAATGAAGAACCTGAAACTCTACCCCAACAACAGTGTATCGCTCCCGAGCAACAAAACATTACACCCGAGCATCAGGCTGCAAATACCAAAAATCAAGAAATTGCTCAAAATGATGTTTCGAGCTATGGAGATCAGAATGAAGGTCAATATGACAATCATAATGATGGAAAAAGAGCTAAATTGATACTTTCTAAGCATGTTAGAAGACACCATCCACAGAACCATATCATAGGAGACAAGAAGGCTGGAATGAGAACTAGAAGTAAGTCACCGAACACTAGATGTTTAATTTGTGATTTTAAGCCTAAATATGTTAATACTGTACTTGAAAATGAAGAATGGATCAGTGCTATGAATGAAGAGATAGAACAGATTGAGAAGAATAGAACATGGACATTAGTACCTAGACCAGATGACAAGAATGTCATTGGTATCAAATGGATATTCAGAAACAAGCTGAATGAGAATGGATAAGTCACAAGAAACAAAGCAAGATTAGTATGAAAGGGGTATGCACAAGAAGAAGGTATTGACTATGGAGAAATATTTGCACCCGTTGCTAGACTAGAAGGAGTAAGAATTTTTCTTTCTTATGCTACATTCAAAGGATTCAAGGTATACCAAATGGATGTCAAATCTGCATTCCTAAATGGAATACTAGAAGAAGAAGTATACAATGAACAATCAGAAGGGTTTGTTGATCCTAAAAAGAGAAACATGGTTTGTAGACTACACAAAGCCTTGTATGGATTGAAATAAGCACCTAGATCCTGGTATGAAAGAGTTCACTCCTATCTCATAAGTATTGGATTTGTAAGAACAAGTGAAAATAGCAATCTATATTTAAAAGAAGATACTGATGATAACATTTTGATTGCTGAAATATTTGTTGATGATATCATATTTGGGGGAAATGATGTGTTATGTAAATCCTTTGCTAATGAAATGAGCAAAGAGTTTGAGATGTCAATGTTTGGGGAGATCAAATTCTTTCTTGGTCTATAGATTCTTCAACAGGATGCAGGCATATATATCACACAATCCAAATACATCAAGGAAGTACTGAAGATAATCAAGATGGAAGATTCAAAACCAGTTGGAACACCTATGGAAACTGGATGTAAGCTAACAAAGGAAGATAAGTCAAACAAGGTAAATATGACCCTATATAGATCAATGATTGGAAAACTAATGTGTGTTGTTCATACTAGACCAGATATAGCACATGCAGTTGGAATAGTTGCAAGATTCTCTGCTAATCCCAAGGAATCACACATGACTGCTGTCAAAAGAATTTTGAGATATCTAAAGAACACTGAGGACTATGGCTTATGGTATAAAAGAGAAGGAAAATTTAAGCTTCAAGTCTATACAGATGTTGATTGGGCTAGAAACTTAGATGATAGGAAGAGCACAACTGGAGGAGCATTCTTCATGGGTGACATACTTGTCACATGGATCAGTAAGAAGCAAGGATGCCTCTCACAATCCACTAGAGAAGAAAAATATGTGGATGTTGCTGCAAACTGCTCTAACATTGCATGGATCAAATAATTACTGGAAGGTATGAATATGAAATTCTTGAACCAGTGATTATCTACTATGATAATACCAATGCAATTAACATTTCTAAGAATCATGTCATGCATGCTAAGACTAAGCATATTGCAATCAAGTATCATTACTTAAGGAAACAAGTGCAAGAGAAAGAAGTGATACTAGAATATGTTCAATCCAAAGAACAATTAGCTGCCATATTCACAAATCCATTTCCTAAAGATGCATTTGAGTACCTAAGAAAGAGACTAGGGGTCCGACCCTTGTCTATTGGTTAGTAAGCTGACTAGGAGGCTACATCATCCTACACACAATCAAAATATCATTCATGTTGATGCAAGAAAATAAATGAACTACAAAGATACATCAGTACACAAAAATGTACATATCTGCACCGAACACCAAAGTCATTTTATTGCTGGTGGATAGGGAAATTCAAGGATTATATTATAAAAAGGAGGAAGGATATACTTTGGCATTGTTGTTAAAGGGAGAGAGTATCCTAAGAAGATCCAAAGGAGAGAGATTATATATACATATGAAATATCCATTAAAGGGAGATAAGTTATCTTAAGGGAGAGATGACTTAAGGGAGAGAATATATCAAAGAAAAAAGAGATGGTCAAGGAGAGGAATAGTCATAGGGAGAGACAACAACAAAGAAGAGATTCTACAACAAAGGGAGAGATAGAATCAGAAGTTTCTACATCTATCCAGTGAAGGGAATAAATATTAAAGAAAGTACTCTGCAAGAAACAAATCTAAGCTAGAAGAGCTTACCGAGAGCTAGATATTTGTATTGGTTACAGTACAATAAGTTTGGTATATTGATGAACTACAACTGATATATTTCATATTGTATTAGTAGTAATGTAGTGTGTTTCCATAAATGCCAAAGGGAGAGACTGATGAACTATAACTGATTGAATGTTTGAAGATGTTAAGTTGATGATCACCAAGCTGCAGAAAGTTAATGCAAGACATTAAATTAGTTAATGTATTGTATTGCCATTGATATCAACTTGATATAATCTGATTGGTTATATACATAGTGTCAAATACTTCAAAGAACTAGAGAGATAAATGTTATGCTTTCAGTAATGCATAAAATATTAGTATTCACTAAGTGACAACAAACATCGATGGACAGTGCACCTTGACGAATACAGAAACTCGAGAGGAAAGTCAGAGTGATACACAAGCAAGAAACCCAAGCAAGCATTACCAATGAGCATAATCACAGTGTTACCCAACAGTTAGACAACCCCGACGGACAGACAACCCCGACGGATAGAGATGCCCGAGGACAACTGAAGTCAAGCTAACAAGGAGTTAAACACCGAAAAAAACTAAAGTTTAGAAATGACAAAATAATTAGCTGGCAAGAGCTAAATATGGAGTTAATTAGTTGATCACATTGTTTTCATCGACAAGTTAAAAGCCAGAGATAAGCAAGAGTTTTAAATTTATTTTATTCCATTTGTCAAAGAGAAATCTATGGGATAAAACTGAAGTAATATTTTTAAAGAAAGAAAGGCAAGTATTGAGGATCAAGCCAAGAATAAGAAAGTCAAGGACTTAGAAATGGTGAAATCATGTCTATAAAGAGACAAGATAATTCATTATGAATTAGCTTGTCTCTAGAGAAGAGATTTTGAAGAGAAATTGATGAAGAAAGAAGTCTTCATATAGACCTGATCAAACAAGCTAAAGAACAAAGCTAAATATTTCTGTTGACACCGAGCAATAGAGAAGCACAACATCACCGAGCATAAAGAAGTGGAGCAAAGGTATTGAAAGGAAACATTGATCAGAAAGGTATTATGAGCTTACAATAGATATGGACATCTACAAAGTATAGTTGTTTATATGAACATATCACATACTATTTCAATTTAACCATTTATTTAGAAAGTCTCTTAACCAAGCAGGATTTAACAATCCTTTATATATTGAGATACATCCCAAGGAGTATCAAAAGGTTAATTCATGAAGATAGTATAGTGAAATGCCAGATATCAAGTGATTAATTTTTAGTGATAAATCCTCTAACAAGGTCACACTTAATAGTGTGTTTGTAACCTTTAACAAGGTTGGCTCTTCACCGAGCTCACTTTAGAAGAGTGAAAATTTTGGGTTACCAGTCCCAAGTGGTTATTTCCTTAACAGGGTTTCCACGTTAAAAATCCATGTGTCAAATGTGTTTATGAGTCATTGCTTTAATGTTTTGCTTTACACATTACTAAAACAAGATTGATATGTAAAATCTAAGTTATTTACTTTATTTTGGTAAATGATAGACTGTTAATCGGTAAAGTTTAAGAATAAGGTTTAACAGTGAACTTTGAGAAGTAGTTATTTGATAAGATTATTTTAAGGCATACATCTTGTAGGACTGAATATAACTAGAGGCTTATAATTGTGGTACTAATTTTTTGGGTTGATTTATTGGAATATTTTTGAGGCCACTGATTCACCCCCCCTCTCAGTTATTCTAGCAGTACATATAGAAAATATTTTCTGTAAGGAGATTGTCAAATTGCATGGATTATCAAGGAGTATCATCTCTGACCAAGACAGTAAGTTTGTCAGCTATTTTTGGAAAACACTTTGGAAGAATTGGACACCGAGTTGAAGTATAGTTCTGTATTTCATCCACAGACTGATGGACAAACAGAGGTTGTAAACCGAAGTTTGGGTAACTTATTAAGACGCTTATTTGGAGACACACCGATTAATTGGGATTTGATATTGGCACAAAAAGATTTTGCATATAATAATTCAGTAAATAGAAGTACTAGAAAGACACCTTTTGAGATTGATAATTACACACAACCGAGAGGTATATCAGACTTGAGAGATATTGTTGGAGAAGAGAAGAGGGGTGATCAAGGAGAAATATTTGTTGAGTTTATGAAGAAATTGTATGAGGAAGTGAAACATAAGTTGGAGCAAAGTAATCAGAAATACAAGGATAGTGCAGAGATCAAGGAGAAATAAATTTTTTGAATTTGGTGATGCAGTTATGGTTCATTTGAAGAAAGGCAGATTTCTTATTGGAACATATGGTAAATTGAAAATGAAGAAATTTGGTCCTTGCAAAATATTGAGAAGATTTGACAGTGGAAATGTTTATGAAGTAGAATTACCTGATGACATGGATATATAACCTATATTCAATATTTTAGATTTGTATGAGTATCATGAACCTAATGAAGAAGTGACAGTACCGAGTGATTATCCTAAGAAATAGATACAGGAAGTTGAGAAGATTTTGAAACAGAGAGTTGGCAGAAGTACAAGAGGAAGGGATTACATGGAATATTTGGTAAAATAGAAGAACAGACCGATTGAGGACTCATCTTGGATTTCTCAATATGAGTTTGATTCAATTCAAGTTGTATCTAATTCATGATTTGGAGAATCATTTCTTTTAACCCTGGGTGTCTGATGCAAGAGAATCTTGGGTTCTTGGCAATCCTGTATCAACCAAGAATATGTTTGTTTTGGTTTGGTAGCTTGTTGGAGACTGCTCGGTAAAGTGCTTGGTAACTGCTTTTGTTTGCTTGGTTGAAGACTTGTTTGTTCTCCACTCAGGCTCGGTTACTTATTTCTTTCGTGCTTTACTAATAGGTCTCGGTGGTCGTTTTGACTACTCAGTGGGTTTTCACCAACTGGCCTCTGTGCTCAGTTGGCTTTCTTACTGAGTTGTGTATTTTGATGTTGGATCTTCTGGTAAACTTCTACATTTAATTTCCATAGCATAATTAATGTTGCAATCTCTCATTGGGATGTGTGTGGACTTAAATCTAGGTCTTTGTTGTTTCCTATGTTGGATCTTTAGGATCTGAGTACCGACCTCTTTGGTGGACTCTTGTATATATTTGATTTTCTATTCTTAGATTACAGATGAATTTGGAATAGAATATTAGGTGTTAGAATATTTGGATCACAGGTCTATGACCTCGCATGTATGAATATTATTATGTCAAAGCTCTGAATGTATATGGCCGAAACCGGGAATGCCTTACAACCCGACATGTATGATGTTTGATGAAATAATATAAAGTTCTGTTGTTTCTTCTCTCCCTTTCTGTGTTGTTGCTTCCAAGTAGTTCTGCAAGTTGGTTTGGATAGATGGGAGTGCCTTGGGCCCTGTACTTCCTACCCTCCTTGCATTAATATGTGTGTGTGTGTGTGTGTGTGTTCAAGTGCAAAATTTGTTTTCATGGTTCTAAAATTTTACTTGGATGTGAACTCATCAAATGTAGATAAAGTATTGTAATTCATTTGTCTTAGTTTTCTTATATCAAAATTATTGTCAAGATTAGTTGTGTTTAAGAAAATCTTTGTAAATATATTAAATGACAATGGTGGATTTCTCTCAAACGAACCCCAATTGAATAGATTTATGGCTTTGATTGAAAGATTCAAGAGACCAAGAAAGCATGTTATGGACCTAAGATGGTGTGTATTCATGTAATTCCATAATCATCTACTAATATTCTATTAATAAATACTTTATGATAAGTCCTTGCTAAACTCCTAGATAAATTTCAAATGAGTATTCAATGTCCTCAAATACATCAAGAAAATGTACAAATCAATGCAAATGTGTGTTAGGCTGGCTCCCAACAACTAAGAGGAAGGAGTTAATAGGATACCATTTGAATTTGAATTTTAAATTTTTAAAGTTTAGATTTGTGACTACAATAGAAAATCGAAGCTAGTCGCATCAACAAATTTAATCAAGATATATACAATAAACCTAGAAATTAAAATGAATCTTTAAAAATTAATAATAATTAAATCAAAATACAAAAATATTATGAAACAAATTCATTCCAAATGACATCTCTTAAACTCTAGTTATTGCATATAAAATGCTCTTATCAAAATGAACCCAAAACATTGAAAAATATAACAATATAATTCCGAATATTTTTTCATCGATAACTATATAATTTTCAATATTAAAATAATATAATAAAATTTATTTATTTAGAAAAGTTTTGTAAGTATTAAAAAATCTATTAGTACATAAAAATTAATAAAAATTTAAGATTAGACAATAATTTATTTGGCTAAAGAAAAGACAATGCTAAAATTATATAAATTTTGCATTATATTTCTTAAAGTATATTATTATATAAAACATTTGAAAATAAAATGTTTAAAATAAAAATGTGTGCATTTATATGATAATATAAAAGTGAAAATGTATAATTTTTTATTTTTTATTTTTATATCATATGTTATGGGTATTCTTTCTATATATAATTTAATATGTAATTTATTTTTGACACATGTTCATGGATTTTGAGATTTGATCCAATGATTCGATTTCTCACATTTCTTAGTTTAGAATTTATTTAATTTGATTATAATTAATTGTTTATCTTAAATGTAACTACAATTGAATTATGTCCCTTAACCTTAATAACAAGTCCAATCATATACAAGTTTCTAACATGTAAACTTTTACTTTCTAAAGTTAATTTTAATTCTTGATCATAACGTATTAGCATGGGTACCAAAAAGTCTAAATTACACATCTAGGATTGTGTAAACATGAACATCATCCTAAGAGATTGCTATGCCATCATATATCAATTATAGTGTGAAAGAATACAAAATATTTCTCCTCTTACACAAATCAAGCTTCATATATCATTTGTTAGATTAGGCATCAACAACAATCAACTATCAATATTAATCATCAACTCCACACACACTCGCTACAAAGACTTGTATTAAACACAATATGCACGTGCTTGAACTAAGCATTAGTGACATTCAACGACATTCATTGTTGTCATTTACATTGACATTCATGGTTACCCTTATCTCGTTTACTATGGTTAAATCAATCTAAGAACTAAGTAAGGTGAGGAAGTTGCATACTTTAACATGTGTAGAACAAGTTCCTATTGATACTCTTTAACACTAACTATTTCCATCACATAGATATCTTCTAGAACAACATTTTATATGCATACCAAAGATTTATTCCTAAACAACAAAAATCTACTATTAAGACATCATTATACCAACATCTGAAATTACAAATATAACCCAAATTGCAAATACAATGATTTCTATACAAAATCTCAATTATCATAAACTTATAGCTATATAATTTCTTATTTCAAGTGTTATATCTCTGTCATAAAATAATAATAGTGAAATTCACAGTACATTAATTTATAGGTTAGCAAATTCACACTACATTAATATATATAAGTAAGCTTTGTTGTCTCCCATTAAGTAAGCTCCACTATCTCCCAATTTCCTTTCAAAACCGATCTATCTTTTTCCCAACTAATTCATGAATCATTTCTTTAGACTTGATTGTATTTATTTATCTATTTGAAGTGATATTTAAGGTGTGTTCATTTTCTCTCATAGAAACTTAGAACCTAGATATTATGAAATAATTGGAGGGTCCACTGGCATAGAAACTTAAAACCTAAATAAGGGGCCCTTTCTTAGGTGAAGAGAAAATAATTTAAAACTCACATTACGATTGAAGTTGACCAAGACACCTCATGATAAGAACTTGTCCTTTATTAACTTTAATCTTAATAAAGACAAGGGAATATCTTTATAGTTTGGAGTCCAATTTGAATGTACCTCCACATGGCCACCTTGTCTATACAACTCACCCACTTCACTTTAATAAAACAGCCCCACGTGAATTTCTTCTATTAAATCAATGAATAATGAATAATCTAGAGGGGATATTGCAAATTTAAAAAAAACACTTTATACTATAAAAGTGTTTTTTTTTATTAGTTGGTGGGGGGTTTGATTTTAAATTCACGTTATTGTGTATTAGGATTTTTCAATTTTAGGTCTGTTCTAATAATTTTGGGATATATAAAAAACCTTGATACACCACGTACTTAAATGCCAATTTTATTATTATTATTTATAATAAAAAAATTATATTTCATCATTTCAACAAACTCTGATAAGTCATGACAATAATTTAGACATTTAATCTTTGATTTTTTATTTAATATAAAATTAAATAACGTAATTTATATATGTTTATAACAAATAAATAATAAATGATAGATCTTTGAGATTTGTAATATTTAAAAATATATAAAATGTAAGGAATACAAACTTGTTAATACAAAATATGTGCAATTATTCTCACATGACATTTTGTGGATGGAAGCTATAGTGGTGTGTAGTAGGATATTAGTTCATGAATTCCTACAGGTATTGATTTCTCTATATATAGATTCAAATTACAATAAAATTTGAGATATTCATATTTTGATCAGCATGTATATAAAAAAAAAATTAATAAAATGTCTAGAGAAAGGGAAAGACAACTGTAAGATTGGAAAGGAGAAAGTTGTATATGTATATTAATTTTAATTTAATTTTGAGTTTCTTATGATGGAAAAGAAATTTGGTTATGTTTATACATGCGATTAATTCAATGGTATAAAATCATCTTAGTTTGTAAATCAATTGAAAAGTGTATCAAATTAGTAGAAATAATTATTCATGATATTTTTAATTTTTCCTTTCAAACTCATTTTCTATCTCATGTAGCATATTTTCATCATGGCTTCTCCAAATACCCATTTTAAGGATATTTCTTTCTAAGGGACATGACACAGGGAAATATTAGAGAGATTGTGTAATTTAAGTTTGTGGTTAATTATGTTTGTTTGTTATTGTATTCGCCAATCAAAACCATTTAAGTGGGATATTAGAGTTTGATTTTTAATTAGTGATGAAAACACATTATATAAATGTAGAGGAGATATCATAATTAGTAAAAGCGCTTAATAGTGCCATCAAATGGCTAGAAAGTCTAATTTTTTTTGTTTTTTTGTCAAATTATTGTAAAACAATTTAAGCCATCATATGCATTGTTTGGCAAACAAAGTTATCAATGTTTGTGTCTATCAACCATTTGATAGCAATCTTATGTATTTTTCATAGTTCTTAAGAATTTCAATCATATGATATTTGTTTTTTTATTGATAAAAGGTTGAAGCTCAGAGTTAATCTATGAATTAATTTAAAATTAAACTAGCAATAACACCTTAGTGTGCAATGGGTACGCCATTGAGGTATGGAAGGTCAACTAACTCTCTCTCTCTCTCTCTCTCTCTCTCTCTCATGAATTGTAGGTCCATGACATTGTAGCAGAAGCAATTCTATTGTAGAGACAACACAAGTTTGGAACTTATTGGGATATGCCCATAGTAATCAATATAGTCACTAAAAGTGAACAAAAGTGGATTATTTTAACCACCTGAGCCACTATCACATTTTGGATCATGCCATTTATTTACCATATTAAGGTACTCCAATCAATGTTAAAAATTTCTTGAAGGCACAATTGTCTCGAGAATTGATTTATACAAAAATGATCAAACCCACCAATAGCAAAAAAGTACATTCTAAAATTAGACATGGTTATAAGAAAGGCTTATTTAGGTCTACCGTGCTTGGAAAATTATGCACCTGACAATGTTAGTTATCTCGCAATAAAACTATGTCCAATCACGAGTTAAATAAAAAAGATCAAGTCATTTTGATGGGCCAAACAATCAACTTATGAAGATATTTTCAAAATATCTCGGTGTGTTTTGGCACATTATGAGGTTATAGTTTTTAAATGGTTGTCTTATGGTACAATTTCTTATTTAGGGTCTTTAATTTATAGCTATATTATAGTGATATTTTTATCACAATTCAATTGTCAAGTTTTTGAGTCAAACTCATTGACATGCTTCACAATTAGTGATTCACAAGAACCAATATTTCATAAGAATGAATGTAACACTTGTATTTTATTGCATCTTGGTGATGCTCACATGGGTGAAGAATTGGGCCTTCCTGGGAGGTTACCCATCCTAGTACTACTCCAACTCAACTGCACATAACTATGGAGCTTCCCCCAACAGTAAACCGATTTAGCTTGCTACTCCATTTGCAAAACCTTCCACAATTGTTGTTCCTTATGACCCACTCATTATAGTTTTTTTTTTGTTATAATAATGTATGGAAAGTAAGGACTAAGAGGGGAGGGGTGAATCAATACTTATAAAACTTTTAACTTAATACCTTAACCAATTAACCATAAACTTGTTGTTCTCTGATTACCAACTCCTTTGCATTGAAATGAAATTAATGTAAAGTTTGTAATTCAAAACATCAAAACCATAACAAATAAACTCATAACACAGTGATTTGGTTATGAAGAAATCCTTGGTTAGAGGAAAAAATTGCGGTGGGGATGACACCCACACCTTTCACTAAAAATGCAGTATGAAAGGTTGCTCGGTTAGAGCTACAAAGGTTTTTTTTTACTTCTGATAGATTAATCAGTTAAGAGTATACAAGACTTATTAGGTATATCTGATTAGAGGATTTTACAATCTCTACACTTAGAGATGTACCCGATTAAAGGATTTATAGTAACAAGATCTATTAGGATCTACCCAGTGTTGGGATTTAACCTTCACAATACAATAGTACTTAAACTATGAAATGTCTGTTATAATTTGCATCAAATACAAATGTTGATTCAAACTCTATGTGCTTATATATGTGTTACCTTAATTTTGATCTCTGTAACACTTCACTATTCTGCTTTGTTGTAGCTAAATTTGCTCGGTATTGCTCTACTCTGTGTTGTTCACCTCAATAATTCAATAGCAACATTCACAACAACTCTTACAACAAATTCATCTTGTGAATTCATTCTTAATAAATATGAAGTTTTAACCTCTTAATCATGTGAGTTAGTTGGAAAACGATTATCCTGAACCGTTCAATCTTCTTTCTCGCTCGGTGACCGTGTCACTTTTATCTCGGTACTTGGTGTTCTTCTTGGAATTACAAAAATCCCATTAACCGTTTGATTTATGCCTTAGATCTTCATCTTGAATTATCTCGATCGTTGATCGTGTCACCAACTGTTATTAATACTTGTAGCAATGTAATTAATGCAGTAACAATGCATTAAATGCATCCTTATCTCTTTTTGAATTAACTGCCTGGCTCGGGTACATATTCCTTCTGACTCATTTGTGTGATCTCTCAGTGCTCGATAACTAGTAACTCGGTGTAGTATATCCACTCGATAACAAAATATGCTCGATATACTTAGTTCTTACTTCTTTGCTTGACCGACTGCATAATGCTTTATGTCTTGACTGACTACCTCGGTGTGTATTACTAACTAGTCCTTTATAAGACTTACCCCAATCACCGACTGTGTTCTCCATGAACTGTGACTTTGACAAAACTAATGACAAAAAAAATAACTTATAGAAGTAACATTTTTCTTATTCTACCATAATTGTTTTTGAGACGTTGCATTACATTTGATAATTACAATATAAGAAATAAATTGCTT
The DNA here is from genome assembly GCA_018584345.1 of Thuja plicata. Classification (NCBI taxonomy): domain Eukaryota; kingdom Viridiplantae; phylum Streptophyta; class Pinopsida; order Cupressales; family Cupressaceae; genus Thuja; species Thuja plicata. The sequence continues at coordinate 3,452,713 of MU226176.1, read as the reverse complement.
TAGTTTGGATAACATAAACTTAATAAATTTTACTTTTTTAAACTAATTTTAATAACTTAGCTTTAAATGCAATAATTAGTTAATTATAAATAACCTTATATTTAATTAAATAAAATTGTAAAATTTAATTTATTAATATATAATAAAAATAACATTTAGCTTTAATGTAACTTCAATAAGTTTTATTTAATAATTATAACTTTAACTTTATAAAATTAACATCCAAACTAGTTAGAGAAATCCAAATATAATACAAAGCTTCCATATGACAACATTTCCCTTAAAACCACTGACAATAAATTTACTAAGATTTCACAAATACTTTTATTTCTCCTTTTGCATTCCCCGTGATTGTGTGTATTATATAAAATTATTGGTTCTACCGGCCATGTCACTAACACCACAACTTACGCTCTCACATTAGTTACTAGTATAGTTTATTATTATTCAAATATTTAGCCACCATGATGCTCAACCTTGCGACCTCTTTCAGGATGAAAGTGGAAAAAATGATTTGGCAGTCGCTTGGATCAAGCTTCCATTGACAATATGCATTCCTACATTTGCTATGAAAATAATTCTTTCACAAGGCAACATATACTTGTGTATTCAAGCTTATTAATAAGCCATTTTATTATTAAACCCTTTTTTAATTGATCCATGGAAAGAAGGCTATGAACGAGAATGATTGCAGAGGTGCATGAATTAATTTTGCAAGGGGGCATTCAGTATCTTTGAATTAACGAAACAATATGGAATGCATCATCAATTGGGATGCCATGTTTATATTTTTCTTATGTGGCCATGCTTATTTCATGTGCATAACAATATGTTGATCCAGTGTCCTCTCTGTTTGTGCACAGTAAAATTTTATGAGTAGGGTACCATGTGAGTGAAAATAGTGTGTGTAAACTAGGAATGCAATAAACTAATAAAATATTCAACAACAATCAAACAAACATCTATATTAGACAAAAGAAAGCATATAAACCAAAGGTATGCAAACCATATAAGTGACCCAAATGCTTTCTTGATGTGTGGATTTTTCCAAGATTTTTGGATGTATGCTCAAATGATAGTTGCTCAAGCTTCAAAGGGTGAGTGGATATTTTGGCATTATATGGCTATGATTGAGGATTTTGTTCTTCAAAATGACATGATAACTTTTATTAGATGGTGGATGATTTATGAAGGGTAAATTTATAGGCAATGAGATGATAAAATGGATGACCGAGATTGAAAGTGGAGGAAGGGATAGGATGCATTTGAGGGGAAGCACACATATTGTGCTTTCTCAAACTCATACCCTTGTGAGAAGTGTCACAAGGAGAGAGGATAAGAGGACATGGGGGTTGGGGAAGATATTGCAGAAAGGAACATCTTGTCTCAAATCCCAAAGGTCAAGCCTTGAGGATTGTGACCATTTTAGGAAGTGGGAAGAGAGGACAAATGTGTAAGGAATGTGGTTGGGGATGTAAGAGAATTTAAGGTTTATAAGTGGAGAGGGAGTTGGGATTGGAGAAGATGTGACATGGAGTTGACTTTGAGGTGGATTAGGATTGTACAAATGTTTAGGGGGAGATTATGCTTAGATTAGTGGGAAAGTGGGGGAATTAGGAGGATGTGATGAGAGGAGAGAGAATGAGTGAAGGGTTAATTGACTAGTTAAGGGTAATTTATTGGAGTTGATGAAAACTATCAACCCACAACTCCCAAGAATCACCTGCATGCAAACATGTCACAGAAAGAGAGAAGCAAAAAAGCTATGGAGGCAAAAAAGCATAGATTGATGGAAGAGGAAACATCTTGTGCAAACAATGAAGAAAAAATTCTTAATGCAATGAAATCCTCAATTAATTAATAACCATCGAATTCTAATAATTTACAAAGAGGGAATCCTTATAAAAGGA
>MU226176.1:3419563-3433956 GCA_018584345.1 Thuja plicata | reverse complement strand
TTATGAAAGCAAGAAACACTCAAGCTAGACACATGAGATGTTCATTTTAATTTCCAAAATCCAAATGTTATAGAGAGAAACAAAATACCTCAAATCCAAAGCAATGTGAATCATTTTGTTGTTTATCTAAGCAAGTCCAAATCAGCAACAGGAACAACAAAAACAAATCAAAAACCACTAGAAACAGTAAACATTAGTGGTTAGCATGAAAAATCAGAGATCTAATCAATATAACAATAAAAATAGATCTCTGGTGTGAATGTTCACGCGAAGAAACATAGAGAACCACATGAAGATTCATAGATAGCCGCATGAAGATGTACAAAATCTCATGTGAAGAATCGCAGAGAGCCACGCGAAGATTCGCAGATAGCCACGCAAAGAAGTACAAATCTCGCGCGAAGAAACACAAAGACAGCAAAAAAAATGCAGAAAATAATAAAATAGACCAGATTACAGCCTAGTGTCGAATGTCGCGCAAAGATTCACACAAAGCCACGTGAAGAATCACACAGAACCACGCGAGGAAACACAAAATCTAGCAGGAGTTCGCCTGTAGACCTGCAAAATGTCGTGCAAAATTTCCCTGCAGACAAAAATAACAAGTACGAAAAAGATGAAAATTTTGGATCCGAAAATAAATTGATGAAAAATAGCTAAAGAGACAGAAAAAAAATCTTCTGCCCCACGGTGGGCGCCAAAAATGTGTGCATAAATGTTGACACACTTCTATGAATCATTCCATCCAAGGTTGCTCAAGAATGAGGCCTCAAATATCGATCCATAGCTCTCTAGTCATGGAGTGTAAAAATATGAAATAGAGGCCCTCAGATTGACCTAGTTGTGCCTATGCAAGTACACCATGAAACGAGAGATTCAAATGCATGAAAATGAGATCTACTCTATATGATTGCAATGCTTGAAATGAAATTAAGCTAAATGATAACAATGCATGACTAAATCTATGAAAGGAAATACAAATACAATATTAATGTAAGGAAATAAACATGATTCTAATCTATATGAGAAGCCATGAATGCAAGAAGAATGAGACAAGAAGAGAGAATTTGCAATATCCAAGCTCAAATGCTCAAATGCTCCTCCAAAATTGCTCTCCAACCTGCAGCATAACAATACTTAAAAATTCTAGATATGAAAATGAGAAGGAGAGGTCTCCTTTTAAAAGAAAGTGAACGATTGAGATTAAGAGGCAAAAACCCACCACTTAGGAGGATGTGATGAAAAATGGATTTTTATTTAATTTATTGCCTTTTTCATCAAATAAAGTCTTTAAGTGGGGGTTTTTATTTATTTAATCAAAAGAGGGGTTTTCTTTCAATTAAATAAATTAGAAGAATTTTATTTAATTAAATGAGAGGAATTGAATTTAATTAAATAAGAGGAATTTAATTTAAAGGGGGATTAAATCCTTTAATTAAAAAATGATCAACCCTTAGGAAATATTGAAATAATTGAATAAGTTGAATTAATTACAATTTGATCAAGGAAATTGATTTGAATTGAAAATGTTCCAAAGCATTGATTCAGGAAATTTGATAAAATGATAAAATCATAAATGGGGCCCAAAGTCTAGGCGACCATTTTAGGGTGCATACAACACCTACATAGTCGGACCCGTAGGGAAGACTAGTAGATGTCAGGGTTATTGAAATTTACATAACTTGGCTCCAAGTTCCACGAGCAATGGGGAGGGTAGTCCTACCACCACGAGGAGAGAGGAAGAGATTAGTCACAAGCCACAAGAGGAGGATAGGGAGATATGTGTTGGTTGGGAGAGGAGGGGTATCTCAGAGAGTAGTGCACCGATCTAGGGAGGCAGTGGGAGCAGTACCAAGGGGAGGGGTGGCTCAGAGAGAGTCAAGGAGAAGGAGAGTTGTAGGGGGATGATGGAGGAGTAGGAGGAGGAGGGGATGACATAGAGGTGACAATAATCAACATAGATTGGAAGGACACTAGGGGACAAGATATATCATTGCAAGACATCCTAGCGCTAAAGACACCAACACAGGTACCATGATCATAACCATGGGACACACCATAGTGGAGACACCATAGGTACAATGATCTGGGCCATAGACTAGATAGAGGGCACCAGCAAGAGCTGAGGGGCTAGTAGGATTCTCCTCATCTCAGGAAAGGGACACAAAAATAGAGCATATTAGGTCTTTTGAGGATATGAGGGCAACATTGGATCAAATATTGATAGATAGGACTATAGAGAGGGATGTAACTATCTAGGAGAGGGATACTTAACAATGGGAGAGGGATGTGATGAATTAGGAGTGAGATGAGTTGGTTATTGAGAGGGATTCCTTGAGTTCCCAGGTGGTTCAGATGTTACAGGATGGATTTGAGATCATTGGGGAGAGGGATACACTCAGCAGGGAGAGAGATACATTCAAGGAGAAGAGGAACATGTTGTTATAAGAGATTGCAGCACACATGGTGGCACTAGAGGCAGCTGCTAGAGAGATCACCTCACTAAGTGCCACTAGGGATGCACTAGAGTGAGCACATGAGAGGATGGAGGAGAGATGTGAGAATATGAGGAGGGAGAGAGATGAGGCAGTGAGGATTGGTGGGGGGAGCAGTGACAGGATGAAATGGGAGTTAAGGGATGTGTTAGAGTAGATGGAATTCTACAGGGAAACATATTTTTCTTCCCTCCCTCTAGCATAGAGGATGAATTTTTTACTGACATAGAGGTAAGGGAGCTCTCACGGGGGCTCTAATAGGTAGACAAATAGCTCCAGTCTAAGCACCCATAAGAAAGGTGTTGAGAGTTGTTTTTACACGAGTCAATTTATAGGAATTTGAGATCTGATTTTCTCTCTCAAAAGAATAGCAAAGTTATTCCCAAGGTTCTCCATGGTCATGGTACAACCACTTGGTAAACTGAGTTGAAGATAAATGTGAATGTTCACTAGGAGGCCTTTGTTGGTACTTTCAAGACTTCAGGCTGCAAAATAAACTTTAGTGCTTTTTTTTTTCTCAATTTTCATCGTATGCAATTTCCTACGGATGTGAATCTAATCTTTAAACTATAATGATTGCTTATTTAAACAAATTTAAAACAAAGATAAAAGATTGGGGTAACAAGAATTGTAAGAATATTTATGGAAATTAAATCTAATGAATATAAACCATCATCAAACCATGCTTGCGAATTAAATGATGAAAAAGATGAAAACCCAAAAAACATGAATCAAATCCGATCATAATTCTATGTTCAGCAGATATGATATTTTGAAGAGATTTACCCCAACAAAAGCTTTTCCAAAAAACTATCATATTGTGAATCCACAAGATGCATACACATGAGACAATGTTTTCTTTAAATCAATAGAACTACTTTTCCAATCATTCGTCACAGCAAGATGAATTAACAATAGTAAACTCCAATCTAATTGATCACAAATCCATACACAATAAATGCAGTTGGCTCTCTAAAATGGATGAACAAGCATAAACATGCATTCATTAATTTTGCATAGATAGCAGAATAAATCATACCATGAATGAAGCACCAACAACATGTATCTTTATTGCATAAAATATTCACCCTTAATTACATTGTTCTGATGGAATATATAGTGCTTCAATTACAAAAATTGGAACCCCGAAACTAGCGTTCTTATTACACTGAAACAGTGAAATAAAGCTAAAAATATAGATTACTTAAGAAAATATAATCCTAAGATGATATTTAACAAACTTTCATGGAATTTTAATCCATTTACATCTCATTTGCATAAGAAATTGGGGCCAAAATCACCCAAGAAACAAGAAATCAGAACTGGAGCTCTACCATTTTAAACTAAAGATTTCATCTAAAACTTGGAGTTGTCTTTGGAATCTTCATCTGAGATTATCCACATTAATGCAACTAATTTATAACCTTTAGTTAACCCAAAACAAATCGAAACCTTCAAGTAGTATGATCTAAAACAAATCCTTGATGCAAATTTCTCTCACGTTAGAACTACCCATAAATTTTGGATCCCAACCTTTGCTCCAAAAATTGGAAGGATGAAAAATGGATTAGTATAAATCCTTAAGACCCCCTAAATTTCAGACTTTCAGAGTCTAAAAGGCCAAAAAAATGAACCTGGTAAAATGGCTAAGTGTCAAATTCTCCACTGCAAATTTTGACTAAGTCTAAAACTGGACACTTAGTCAGTTTGGGAGAATGTCTAGATGGGCATCTCAGAGCCTTTATATTATCTCTTGTACCTCATCATATTCTTCTACTTGAACATTATTGAGTCATTTCTCTTTATTTTCTCTAAAGGTGAACGTTCAACTCAGAAGCGGAGAATTTGATCTCTTTTTCATGTTCTGACATCCTTTCCATGTCCTCCTTGAATACAAAAAGTTACTGGAGGTATTCCTTAGTTTTGATACCATCAAAAATCCCTTTTAATTTCTACACAATCTTCTTTAAGGGGTACAAGACTTGTCTTTCATTATCTTCATACAAGTCTAGGTCTATACCATAGAAGAATTTCTCTATTTGTTCAACCCACATCATAATTCCTTCATGACTTTTGCTGACCTTGCCAGAGAATTTTTCAAAGACCTTTATTGTCTTTTCTATGTCCTTGGTCCATGTTTCAAAATTTTATAGTTTTTCCCCTTCATATAATTTAACCAAAATTTGGAAGCGATGTTTCCTTCTTATTTATAGGTCCTTTAGAAACTTTTGTAATATTTCCACTTGGAAATCTAATCCATGCTCATCTCCCATCATATCCACCAATTTGGTGACCTCCTTAAGAATAGTCCTAAAAGGATTGAGGACTGATTTGATGATTCTCTCCCCCAATTTTTCAAAATCTACCTTCCAATCTCTACATGCTTGAACAAAAGAATGTGTTATTCCCACTGGCAATTTTGGGGTGGCCTTCTTTACCAAAATAACATTTAATGAGGCCTCTAGGAAGTCTAGGTTAATGAGGCCTAATATTTTAAGAATGATATTCTTTAGTGCTTCATTTTTTTAAGTTGGTGACTTTATCTTTTCCTCGTCTTTATCCATGAATCTCAGTGCATGCTTCAGTCTTAAGGCTGCCAATTTTTTACTTCCTTCTCTGGTAGGTTCACCTAGGTCAAACTCTTTGAAGGTGTAATCTTCCAGAGTTATTTTTGACTAGCTAGTACTTATTTTAGGTACTACCACTTGTGTCTTCCATCAGCCCTTATCATCCTAAGTAGCATAGGACATTGTCCCTGCCAGTGCACTAGATTCACCTTTGTGGAAAGTTTGGCCATAAAATGCCATGTCTGTGTCCTCCTCCTCGGTGTAAATCCTCCTTCTTGGTTGTATATATTTTTTAAACCATGTGGGTTGTGTGAAGGCAGTGACCGGATCATATGGGGCAATTTTAAAAACCAAAGTTGCTTCTCTTGTTGTTTGGACCTCTATTTTTTTTCTCTCCTTATGTTTCCTGCTCCAAAGCTTCTCTAGTTACTAAATTCTCTTATTCTTCTCAATCTTCTCTTGTTGTGTCTCTTAGCTCCTCCCTAGTGGTGGTATCTATATGCTCAGGTGTTTATTCATGTGGAGGGGTACTTCCATCCCTTGTGGATTCCTTCCCTTCTTGGGGCTTTTCAACATCTTCTGATGATCTTGTCATTATTTCTTCCCAGAGACCTGTTACGTGTCTCTTCCTTGCTTGAGAAGATGGTATTGAACTTGTGGATGGAATTACTTGGGTTATTGGGTCTGAAGAAGAAATGAGAACAAAAGGTGGAGGAGAGATAATTTGCATAAAAGACAGAAGAGTGGGAGTTTGAACCAAAGGTGGAGGAGTGGGAGAATGAGTTGGAATGATGAGAGGAGGAGGAGTTGGAGTTTTAATGATGAGAGGAAGAGGAGTTGGATTTTGAATGATGAGAGGAGGAGGAGTTAGAGTTTGGATAGAAGATGGGGGAGTGGGTGAACTATGTTATGCATCTGTGTCCTTTCCAGCCACCTTTTCTATGAGAATTTCCTTAGGAGGTTCTCTTTGATATGTTTGTGATGCTTGCAAATTTAGAATCCCTGCAGTAACTTGCACCTCTACCTCCTTGTCTGTATTTGCAGACTCTATGGTACATGAAGGCATCTTGGTATCCACGTTCTTCCCCGAGTTTGATTCCATGAGTGGCTTGTCATTTGTGGGGATAGTGAATTGAGAAGGAGGGGGAGTGAGAGTAACTTGTGGGACCAATGGTACTTGTCCCTCAATATTTACTTCCATAGCATGATCAAGTGATTATGTCCTTTGATCCTTGAAACCTTTAAGATCTTAAAATTCAAATAGATAAAACTCATCGGGACCAAGAAAACCCTAAGGATCTTCTTGTTCCTCTTTCTCTCATGTCCCCACACTGATCAAGACATCATTTTCTAGATATTTATTTTTGAGGTTAGTTTTCCCTAATTGTGTTCTCCTTCTTAGAGGCATATGTTCTTCTTCTTCTTCTTCTTTTTCTTCCTCTTCTTATTTTTCTTCCTCTTCTTCTTTCAAAGTCTCCAACTGTGGTGATATGGAGGATCTCTTACTTTTCTAAACTCTTCTCCTTTTCCCTTGGGTATCCTTATATTATGTGGCCTTCATAGCGGGAGATTGAATTGTAGTAGGAGCCTACCCCTTTTTGGAAAGTGATCAATTTGGGTAATGTGATTCACTTTTTGGTTGTCATTTATGGAAACACATCTAGGTTTAAGATCGATTGTTTTGAAGTTAAGTATTGGTATGTCCAAAATCAACTAAGTACGAAAATAGAGATACAGTATTGTTTTGGATGTCGAAGATAGAGATTGATGAATTAAGGCATGCGAGCTTAGTGGAAGATAGTATAGAGTATTTCTAGCATACACCTAAGATCGATTTGGTTTTGGATAACTATACGGAGAGTTATGAGGATTTGAAGACTGACATACAGCAGAGAACAATGATACAGAGTAGTTGGATAGCAACGAAGAATAAAGGAGGAAGACTTGGACCCCAGGAAATTGAAGACATATTTTTTTTGTTGATAGTCTACACTTTGACTATGCAAGAGCGTCGACTATACTTTTAACATTTACTATACTAATTGTATTTTGTATTAAAGGTCGACTTAGTACTGTTTGTAATATTTATTCTAAGAGCCAACTTTGTAAAGTTAAAAGGATATATATGTAAGATATTTTTGGTAAAGATTTGGTGTTGTGAAAAAGTGAAGGATATGCAGAGCAGACATGCAAATGGCAGAGCAGAGAATAGCAGAGCTATAAAGGAACTATCAAAGCATTTGTGATGCTTGTTTTTTTTCATCACTGAGAACCTTTTTGTAATAGAATTACATTATAAGATCTATAAGCTCATTGGCCCTTAACAGGGTGTTGTGAACCTTTAATAGGGTTGTTATTCCTCTAACAAGGAAACATACTATGTAATATTCAGCTCCTAATAGGCTAGGTCTCCTTACAGGGACATTATACTTTAGTGCATGCTTGTGGGTATCATCCCCACCGGGGTTTTCCCTTGGCCAGGGTTTCCTCATAAACAAATCATGGTGTTATGAGTTCCATGTTATTTGTTTATGTTCTTTCCTTTACTTCAATTGGATGGTTAATGTTCAAGTGGTTCAAGAATTTAATTAACTATTATAATACTGATTCACCCCCACTCTCATTATTATCCAATCCTAACAATTGGTATCAGCACTTTTTGCCCTTGGAGAGAAATCCTAATAGCTTGAGGGAGATCAAAATGGATTTGAATGGTTTGTAGGAGAACTTTGAAGCTGAACTTGAAGATATTGACAATGCTAAAGAAAAAAATGGAGAATCAAAGTTCAACCTCCGAAGAGCTGAGAAATTCATAAAGAAATTGAAAGAACAGCTTGAACTTTCCAGAAGTCAGAGAGAAGATCTTGTGGTTCAGATAAAAGAAGATTTAGATGAGGACAATTTAGATAAGGTGAAGAAACTGAAAGAAGAGATTGAGACTTTGAAGCTTGAGAACAAGAATATGGCTAAAGAAATACAGATACAAGAGGATGCTAAGAAGAAAGCTGAAGAAACCTTGAACAATGCATTGAATCAAATGAAAGATGAAGCTGACAACTATAAGAACAAATACTTAGAACTAGAGAAATACAATCAATTTGTGAAAGGTGAACTTACTGAAGCAAAGAAACCTAATGAGAAACTTCACACCAACAGTGACTTGATTGATGAACAGTTAGACAAGCAGAAACCTAAAGGTGACATGACTGGTATTGGCTTCAATGAAGCTGAATGTTCAAAGAATCAAGAAGATAAATCAGATGAGAAGATTGATGCTGAGAAATCATCTATTGAAGAGCCTAAATAGTAGATCAGACCTTTTAGAGGCAGATGCTTTGGTTGCAACTGATTTGGACACATGAAGAGAGACTACAGAGGTAATGCCCCTTTTAGAATTTTTTGTAGTTATTGTTTTAACTGTAATGGATATGAGCACAAAAAGACTAAATGCAGAAGACCTAATCAATCTGGATATAGAAAAGACAATGGAAGAGAACCTAAAATGAAACCTACATGCTAAAAATGTAACAACATTGGACACATTGTGAAGTACTATAAGTTACAAGTTAATCAAGAAAGAAGACCTCCTATATGTTACAAATGTAATAATACAGGACATATAGCAAATTTTTGTAGGTATAATGGAGTAGATAACAAAAGAACACCACCTCCTATGAATTCACAGAAGAATGGAAATGATACTAGCAAGAGTATTGCAGATGTGAAGAATGATTTTGAAAATTGTTTTAAGAAAGCAGAAGACAGAAATAGTGGAAAGATATGGAAGATTAAAGAAACTAGTGAGACATCAGTTCAGGGAGAGTCAGTAGATGCTATTGGATCTTCTCCTAAAGGTAGCAAGATAGAATCGACCTAATAGGCTGATCATGGCCTTAGGGGAGCATTAAATGCAACACATCAAAATTTATCCTGCCCCACAAATCATGTAGTGAGCTCATGCGAGCTTGGGAATATGTTGAGCTGACATTATGGATCATATATCTAAGAGCACATCATCAGCCAACTTGTATATTTTCATCACGAGATTTAGCAATTGACCAGACAATTTGGAGTGAAAAAGAAAAGTCATAACCTAACTTGTATAAAGAACCATGTTATGATCTATTTTTCTATCTTTTGACAAGGAGTGAGCCGAGGAGATCAGAAAGCAGAAGTATTCAAACATTTCTACACCTGCCGTGCATGATCGATCAAAGCATAAACTTGGATTTCCACGTGTGAAAGGTATTCAACATTATATAAGTTATAGATGCACCTGTAATTTTTTATGTTGTTGATCATCCTAGATATAAATTCAAGAAACATCCTTATAAGTCATGTGAAGAGGATCCAAAAGGAGCATTTTCACAAACCCCACATGGTGTACTTCATGTTGAAGATATTAGGGCTTACATTCACTGTAAGTATGACACATTGGTAGACAGAGCTATATATACAAAAATTGAAAACATGTCTAAAAATGGAGTCATGAAGGAAGAATGGAAACATATCAGTCAATTAAGTATAATGAAGATTATGGACTTGTGCGACTTCGATGAAAATGAATGGTTTAAAATACTTATGAGCAGGGTTCATGACCAATTCATATGGATTGGTAGCCAACCTGTGAAGATATGTAGTGACCTAATTCATGAGATTACTGGTTTAGATAACGCTGGAGTTGTACCTATTGTGGAGAAGCATGTCAAGAAGGAATTTGAAACCCTAACACACTCAAAGTGGGACAGAAGGGCAATGAAAGTAAATGATATTTTTCAACAAGATGTAAGGTTGATTGCAATGATACTTGGTTACAAATTTTTCTATAGTAACAGACCTAATTTAGTATCAGCTGGAGTGATTATGATAGCTTGGAGAATGATAACAGAAAACACATAGTACAACCTATGTGAGGTATTGGCACAACAATTCCTTGAGAATGTAAAGCTTGTGAAGAAAGATAGAATGAAAATTTTTAGGTTTGGATCATTATTGGTACACATGTTCATTCATATTGAACATAAGTTTCATGGTTTACATCCTTGTGGCTAGAAAACTGGAGTTCCCACTGGTATTTTGATTTCACAGAGTTACAAAAGACAGAACACTACTTGGGTAGATGGAGAATTGTTTGCAATGATCAAAATTCTACAAAGACAAATGAAGAGTAGATACATACTACATGATGACATTGTTGAGATGTACAAGGACACAATTTGTTTTATGGTTGAAATATACTATGTATGTTTTGAGGCAGTGACCCCTAGAAATAAATGGTGTTACCCTATGGGTTATGAAGTGAGTTACGAAGTACTCACCATGCAAGTAGAACATATTCTTGCATCAGAAGTTGATACATCAGAAGAGAGATGGGGAACATATGAGGAGAAGTTAGAGAAGGTAAGAGAAGAATAGTATAGAGGACAGAGGAAGAGAAAGATTACTAATCTTATTCATGACTGTGGAGTAAAGGCTGGTCTATCTAAGGAAGAAATGAAAGATATGAAGAAGAAGATGGCAGATAGATCCCTTGGAGTAGCTAGTGGAAGCACTAATGCCCCTTCCACCCCTGAAGTAATTATGGTTGATAACATACCTCCACCATAGCAGCAGGCAGAACAAGCGAAGAAAGTTACTCCTAGAGTAACTAGATCTAGTATGCAGACAAAAGAGAAGAGCACAGCTGAGGAAGAAGAGAAGAGAGCTGAAAAGAATAAAGCATGGAAACCTAACATTAAAATGCTGGAGAAAAGAGCAATTGAACAAGGAAAATTGGTTTCAATTGATAAATATTATGACAGATATGAAGAAGTTGATAAACTGAAAATTGAATACATTGTAATAGAACACATGCTTAGTTTCAAGAAGACACTTTTGGAAGTTGAAGGAAGCATACCCTCAGATTTGTATACAAAATTGGAAAGCAGAAAATGTTTGGCACAAGTTGAAGATGATCAGATTAGAAACAAAGAGATTGATGACATGCTACCTATGTTATCTATACAAGAGAGAGATACTATAGTCAAATAATTTAAATCCCTGTTGAGGACAAAGACAAGATTACTAAAGATAATGGCAAGGAAATATGATGAAGTGACTGAGGAAACTCAGAATGCACTTGAGAAGATACTGTTGAGAACTACTTTTGCCAAGCCCCAACCTCCTAAGATAGATTTACCTACACAATTGGGAATGGATGACAGCACAAAGGACATAGAGACTAATGATGAAGAGAGTAAAGAAGACACTACTGTAGATTTCTATGTTTCTGGTGTGGCAGTAACACTAGACCCCTCACAGGATGAGAAGGACCATTTTGCAGGAACCATGGACACTTCTATTGCTGATGAACCTGAGAAGGAAGAGGAGAATAAGGAAGATAAGCAGAAAGAGGATGAAGGATAGAAGACTGAGAAAAAAGAAGATGAGAAGGAAGAGGTGACTTTACCATCTAGCTTATTGTTGGCAAGTAGTAATGTAAATGTTGATAACATGGATGAAGATGAACTAGTGAAACTGACATTCACCGTACTGAACAAAGCAAAGGAGAAATCAGTACAAAAAGGAGATAAGAAAACAAAGGTGATTTTAAGAGCTATTAATACTTTGAACAAATTGCTTCTAGTACCCTTAGTATTCTAGAACAAAGATGATATTGAGAACTTGAAAGTCACACTTGATGATTTTGATGGCCATTTTGAAAATTTGTTGAAGACTACAGAGGAGAAAGAAAAGAAAACATATGAAGAGAAGAAGTTGATAAAAGTATGCAAGTCCATCTCATGGAACTTAGGAGTTGTGAAAACTTGTCTGATAAATGCAAAGAACTGCATTACACATGGGAGAAAGTTATTTGGTTACAGCATGAATCCTATCAGACACATTCAGAATGTTGAAGATATTATTGCCAAGGAAAGGGAAACTTTGAATAGGTTAATGGATGGTTGTGAAACATCTTCACAGACCACTAGAGAGTTAGACACAGAAGTGAAAAATATATTGGCTAAGAATAGAAGTGAATATTTTGGAAGATTCCTTCCAAGACATTCTAAAACTTGTGATCAAGAAGTGAAACTTGTACACACCTTTGTCATTGTTGTCAAAGGGAGAACAAAAAAAATGAATGAAGAAGAGAAGAGAGAACAATATATATATATATATATATATATATATATATATATATATATATATATAAAAAGAAAAGAAAATGAAAAAGATGAGGAGAAGAAGTGGAGACAGTTTTGTTTTGTTGGAACACTTAGTACCTTTTTTTTGTTAAGTGTTACCATCAATGCCAAAGGGAGAGATTGTTGGAAATTGATAAATTTGGGCAATGTGATTCACTTTTTGGTTGTCATTTATGGAAACACATCTAGGTTTAAGATCGATTGTTTTGAAGTTAAGTTTTGGTATGTCTAAAATTGACTAAGTACAGAAACAGAGATACAGTATTGTTTTGGATGTCGAAGACAGAGATCGACGAATTAAGGCATGCGAGCTTAGTGGAAGATAGTATGGAGTATTTCTAGCATACACCTAAGATTGATTTGGTTTTGGATAACTGTACGGAGAGTTATGAGGATTTGAAGACTGACAAACAGCAGAGAACAATGATACAGAGCAGTTGGACAACAGTGAAGAATAAAGGAGAAAGACTTGGACCCAAAGAAGTCGAAGACATATTTTTGTTGTTGATAGTCTACACTTTGACTATGAAAGAGCGTTGACTATACATTTAGTGTTTACTATATTAAATGTATTTTGTATTGAAGGTCGACTTAGTATTGTTTGTAATATTTATTTTGAGAGCCGACTTTGTAAAGTTAAAAGGATATATATGTAAGATCTTTTTGGTAAAGATTTGGTGTTGTGAGAAAGTGAAGGATATGTAGAGAATACATGTGAATGGTAGAGCTATAAAGGAACTATCAAAGCATTTGTGATGCTTGTTTTTGTTCATCACTAAGAACCTTTTTGTAACAGAATTACATTGTAAGAGTTGTAAGCTCATTGGCCCCTAACAGGTTGTTGTGAACCTTTAACAGGGTTGTTATTCCTCTAATAGGGAAATGTACTATGTAATATTCAGCTCCTAATAGGCCTGTGTCTCCTTACAGGGACATTATGTTAGAATAGAAAAAACCCTATTCTCCCAAGAACACCTGCATGCAAACCTGTCACATGGAAGAAGCAAAGACAGAAGACAGAAGAAGCTATGGAGGCCAAAAATCCAAAGACATCATATCCATGTTCAAATAATGAATTTCTATTATGAACAAAATGATTACAATACAATCTCCTTATAAAATGCAAAGAGGTGAATCCTTATAAAAGGATACCAAAACCCTAAAAGTGAAAACCCTAAAGAATAATGAGATGCCTAAGTTTAACTTAAGTGTAGAGTATAATAGAATAATAATTAAATAAATTAATTATTAGCTATAATATGACTACTCTAACACCCCCCCTTAAGTGTAACTTAGGGAGAAGCTAAACAACAAAAGACTAAAAGATGCATGTAAACAAAATGCATGAAAGGAACTATGGGTCCCAACAACTAGGCCTGATCAGGTACCCAAGTACAAGAAATAAACTAGATGAAGGAAAATAAGCCTCCAATCTAGGGAAAGTCCCAAAGAAAGGAACAAGAAAGAGAAAGAAGCATCTCTGAAGCATGAAGCTGTAAACACTATCAGAAGTAACTACGGGAACCCCCACTGAAAAAGTGCATGACCAGGTAGAGAAGACAAAGTCTAAAGAGCTGATCAATCGAACCCAAGAAGCAATAGAACCAATAGGAGAACCCCCCCATAATGTTGAACATGGAGAGGGGTGACAAGAACACTGAAATGCAATGCCAGAAACATCTACAGAAAGAAGAATCGGGAACACCAACTGTGCAATAGAAGTACAAGCACAGGATAAAGGGCAATGTCATCGACACATAGCATGGGCTAATGTCATGGAAGGTACACTCACTTGACAAAGGTGGATGAGCACAAAATGGCAAAAAATCATAACCCCCCATGGCACTTTATAACCGAGTGCGAGTACAAAAAACACACAAGGTGCTTGAAATCCCAGATATGCAAAAGTAGGTACTTTATCTCAGTGCATTTACAGAAAAGAGAATGCTACAGTAGAGAAGCATACAATGCTCAGAAGTCAGAAAGAAGAGTGAGCCAGAAGATCAGAAGAAGAGATCACAAGACTTGTAGAACCTAAGTAATCCGCCAGAGTGTGAAAAAGAAAAACTTAGAGGAGAGAGAACCTAGAGGAGAATCTAGAAAAAAGACCCCTTCAACTGAAAAATTCACTGAACCAGCTTTCT
>MU226176.1:3403936-3418409 GCA_018584345.1 Thuja plicata | reverse complement strand
ATACCGAAACCCTAAAGGTGAAAACCCTAAAGAATAATGAGATGCCTAAGTTTAACTTAAGCGTAGAGTATAATAGACTAATAATTAAATTAATTAATTATTAGCTATAATATGACTACTCTAACACATTATACTTTCGTAAACAAATCATGGTGTTATGAGTTCTGTGTTATTTTTTTATGTTGTTTCCTTTACTACAATTGTATGGTTAATGTTCAAGTGGTTCAAGAATTTAATTAACTATTATAATACTGATTTACCCCCCCTCTTAGTATTATCCAATCCTAACAATTGGTATCAGAGCTTTTGGCCCTTGGAGAGAAATCCTAACAACTTGAGGAAGATCAGAATGGATTTGAATGGTTTGCAGAAGAACTTTGAAGCTACACTTGAAGAACTTGAAAATGCTAAAGCAGAAAATGGAGAATTGAAGTTCAACCTCCGAAGAGCTGAGAAATTCATAAAGAAACTAAAAGAACAACTTGAACTTTCCAGAAGTCAGAGAGAAGATCTTGTTGTTCAGATAAAAGAAGATTCAGATGAGGACAATTCAGATAAGGTGAAGAAACTGAAAGAAGAGATTGAGACTCTGAAGCTTGAGAACAAGAATATGGCTAAAGAAATGCAGATACAGGAGGATGCTAAGAAGAAAGCTGAAGAAACCTTGAACAATGCATTGAATCAAATGAAAGATGAAGCTGACAACTACAAGAAAAAATACTTAGAACTAGAGAAATACAATCAGATTGTGAAAGGTGAACTTAATAAAGCAAAGAAACATATTGAGAAACTTCACACCAGCAGTGACTTGATTGATGAACAGTTAGACAAGCAGAAACCTAAAGGTGACATGACTGGTATTGGCTTTAATGAAGTTGAATGTTCAAAGAATTAGGAAGAGAAATAAGATGAGAAGATTGATGCTGAGAAATCATCTATTGAAGAACCTAAAGAGCATATCAGACCTTTTAGAGGTAGATGCTTTGGTTGCAATAGATTTGGACACATGAAGAGAGACTACAGAGGTAATGCCCCTTTTAGAACTTTTTCTAGTTATTTTTTTAACTGTAATGGATATGGGCATAAGAAGACTGAATGCTAGAAGACCTAATCAATCTGGACATAGAAAAGACAATGCAAGAGAACCTAAAATGAAACCTACATGCTACAAATGTAACAACATTGGACACATTACAAAGTAATATAAGTTATTAGTCAAGAAAGAAGACCTCCTATATGTTACAAATGCAATAATCCAAGACATATAGCAAATTTTTGCAGGTATAATGGAGTAGATAACAGAAGAACACCACCTCTTATGAATTCACAGAAGAATGGAAATGATACTGGCAAGAGTATTGCAGATGTGAAGAATGATTTTGAAAATTGTTTTAAGAAAGAAGAAGATAGAAAAAGTGGCAAGATATGGAAGATTAAAGAAACAAGTGAGACGTCAGTTCAGGGAGAGTCAGTAGATGCTACTGGATCTTTTCCTAAAGGTAGCAAGACAGAATCAACCTAATTGGTCGATCATGGCCTTAGGGGAGCATTAAATGCAACACATCATAATTTATCCTGCCCCACAAATCATGTAGCGAGCTCATGCGAGCTTGGGAATATGTTGAGCCAACATTATGGATCATATATCTAAGAGCGCATCATCATCCAACTTGTATATTTTGATTGCAAGATTTAGCAGCCGACCAGACAGTTTGGAGTGAAAAAGAAAAGTCATAACCTAACTTGTATAAAGCACCGTGTTATGATCTATTTTTCTATCATTTGACAAGGAGTGAGCCAAGGAGATCAGAGAGAAAAAGTATTCAAACATTTCTACACCTGTCGTGCATGATCAATCAAAGCATAAACTTGGATTTCTGTGTGTGAAAGGCATTCTACATTATCTAAGCTATGGATGTAGCTGTAATTTTTTATGTTGTTGATCATCCTAGATATAAATTCAAGAAACATCCTTATAATTCATGTGAAGAGGATTTGAAAGGAGCATTTTCACAGAGCCCACATGGCGTACTTCATGTTGAAGATATTAGGACTTACATTCACTGTAAGTATGACACATTGGAAGACAAAGATATATATATAGAAATTGAAAACATGTCTGAAAACGGAGTCATGAAGGAAGAATGGAAACATATCAATCAATTAAGTATAATGAAGATTATGGACTTGTGCGACTTTGATGAAAACAAATGGTTTAAAATACTTATGAGCAGGGTACATGACCAATTCATATGTATTGGTAGCCAATCTGTGAAGATATGTAGTGACCTAATTCATGAGATTACTGGTTTAGATAACACTAGAGTTGTACCTGTTGCATAGAAGCATGTCAAGAAGGAAGTTTAAACCCTAACACACTCAAAGTGGGACATAAGGGCAATGACAGTAAATGATATTTTTCAACAAGATGTAAGGTTGATTGCAATGATACTTGGTTACAAATTTTTCTACAACAGTAGACCTAATTTAGTATCAGCTGGAGTGATTATGATGGCTTGGAGAATGATAAAAGAAAACACACAGTACAACCTATACGAGGTATTGGCACAACAATTCCTTGAGAATGTAAAGCTTGTGAAGAAAGACACAACAAAAATTTTCAGATTTGGATCATTATTGGTACACATATTCATTCATATTGAACATAATTTTCCTGGTTTACATCCTAGTGGCTGGAAAACTGGAGTTCCAACTGGTATTTTGATTTCACAGTGTTACAAAAGACAAAACACTACTTGGGTAGATGGAGAACTGTTTGCAATGATCAAAATTCTACAAAGACAAATGAAGAGTAGATACAGACTACATGAGGACATTGGTTAGAAGTACAAGGACACAATTTGTTTTATGGTTGAAACTGAATGTGTTTGTTTTGAGGCAGTGACCCCTAGAAAGAAATGGTGGTACCCTATGGGTTATGAAGTGAGTTCCAAAGTACTCACCATGCAAGTAGAACATATTCTTGCATTAGAAGTTGATACATCAGAAGAGAGATGGGGAACATATGAGGAGAAGTCAGAGAAGGTAAGAGAAGAACAGTATAGAGGAAAGAGGAAGAGAAAGATTGCTAATCTTATTCATGACTGTGGAGTAAAGGTTGGTCTATCTGAGGGAGAACTGAAAGATATGAAGAATAAGATGGCAGATAGATCCCCCCCTCTCAGTATTATCCAATCCTAACACCCCTAAGTGGCTTGTGATTGATCTAGGGGTGGAGATATGCTCCCAATCATCCTTGTCTTCAGTGGCTTAGTTTTTGGATTCAAGTTGTATTCCATGGGGAATTCATGACTGTACATTGTTTCTGATTTCTGGGGTGTTTCCTCTTTGAACTTGGGCATTAATACCCTTTCCCTTGTTTCTTATCCCCTTTGGATGGTGGATTCAACTATGGTTTCATTTGTAAGGAGTCCATTTTGAATGGCCTTTTAATCCAATCTTTGGTAGTCTTAACCACATGTATAGCCTTGAAATCAATATATGTATATGCTGGAAACCTATCTGTTGGGATCACGCTTAGACATGCAAATATTATAGATATACATAAAATAAACTACATTAACATATCAAAAACATGCTTCAAAACAAGGCTTCCATTATAACCTAAGATGAGATGAAACAAGTGCACCCAAGACTTGCTAATTTGCTTTTAGAGAGGGATGTGGGTGTACTCTCCTAACACAAAATATAAATCCCAGTATTGGTTACTTTTTATCGATTGAAATCTACAATGAAAACTAATGGATGATGAAGAACTCAAAACAAGTATGGAGAACTTGCCTCAATCTCTCACCATTTATGCATATGGAGATTCAAAATATTAAACTAAGATGAAATGCAATATTAATATAAGATTCATTCACCATTAACCTAGCATGTGATTTCTAGATTCAATAATGAACTAAGCATGAAAAACATGAAAATGAAGTATGAAATTCTAGAGAAATGCTAAAATGATAAAATGCATAAAATGAGAGATGATTTTCAAGGAGTGAGACCTTCTATTTATAGATTTTTGGGCGGCTTGGATGAGGTGGATCTCATGTGGCTTCCACGTGGGATAAAGGAGTGGTCATGGAAGAGGGAGAGTTTCTCACACATGTGTGAGCAACTCTTGAAAATGATGGCTCAATGACAAGAGTAAGAGGGTGGGAGACCCAAAGTGAGTCACATGTTGAGAATTTTCCAATGAGGAAAGGGGATACAATATGTAATAAAAATTCCTTGGGTCATTTTAAGCAAAGGGAATAGACAACTCCCATAGGAAAGGTTCTCACACATGTGTGAGCACTATTAGGAGGTTAATAATTATAGGAATTGCAAAATTAGTCTAATTCATCTAAGATTAATTAGAGGAGTAGGCTTAGGGGGGATAGTGATAGGTATAAATTGGGAATATAGGCTTTTTAGGTGGGTTTAAGATTAATCCAAATTATATTTAGATTAATCATAGTGTTGAGCGTTGTTTTTACACAAGTCAACAGCTAGGATCTCGAGATTTGATTTCCTCTCTTGAAAGAATAACGAAGTTATTCCCAAGGTTCTCCGGGATTGTGGTACAGCCTTCTTGATTATTGAGTTAAAGATAAATGTGAATGTTCATGAGTAGGATTTTCTTGGTATGTTCAAGACATCAAACTGCAAAACAACTTTAGTACTTTTTTTGGTATTTTCTAATTTATCAAATATTTGTGTTTTAACTAAGGATGCAATTTTGTGTTTTTAAATGTGATTACTTTCAGATCTATGATAGAATTTAAATTAGTAAGGTAACAAGAAATGAAATAACTTGTTGAAAATGAAATCCTAATGGACGTAAACCGTTGTCAATCTTCCATTGCAAATTGAATGATGGAAATATTTGGAACAAAGCCACGAAGTATAAATCATATGATGTCACAATTCTATACTCAATGGATGCAATTGTTTGGAGATAAAATGTATTCACTCGTGCAAGATTTTCAAAACCTATCAAATCATGAAGCCACCAAGATGCGCGCACACACGAGACAGATTTATCGTTAAGCCCAATAGGTGATATTTTCCATACATTCATCACAACAAGGTAGATAGATAACAACCAACTCCAACTAATAGAAACGTAGATTTTAAACACAATAAACAATTGGCTCTTTGAAAATAATGAATAAGTATGCACACATTCATCAATTTCGCATAGATAGCAGAAATATCACACCATGATTGAAGCACCAATTGTAGATTTTTACTGCATTAGGAGTCCCCCTAATACATTAATTTTGATTACAATATATAGAGGTCTAATCTACAAACTCTGAATGCCAAATTTAGGGCATCAGAGACTCTAAAAACAATGAAAACAAACTAAAACTAAAGCTTTACTAAAGGAAACTATTGCTAAACTAATACTAAAAAAATTGCATGGATCTTTAATCCATTTACAATTAGTTTGCCCATGCAAAATGGATTAAACTCACCAAGAGAGAGAGAGAGAGAGAGACAGTCTTAACCAATACTGGGATTTATATTTTTAATGGCCTTTTAATCCAATCTTTGGTAGTCTTAACCACATGCATAGCCTTGAATTCAATATCTATATATGTTGGAAACCTATCTATTGGGATCACGCTCAGACATGCAAATGTTATAGATATACATAAAATAAACTCATTAACATATCAAAAACATGCTTCAAAACAAGGCTTCCACCATAACCTAAGATGAGATGAAACAAGTGCACCCAAGACTTGTTGATTTTCTAGAGGGATGTGGGTGTGCTCTCCCAACACAAAATATAAATCCCAGTATTGGTTGCTTGTTATCGATTGAAATCTACAATGAAAACTAATGGATGATGAAGAACTCAAAACAAGTATGGAGAACTTGCCTCAATCTTTCACCATTGATGCACATGGAGATTCAAAATATTAAACTAAGATGAAATGCAAGATTAATCTAAGATTCATTCTCCATTAACCTAGCATGTGATTTCTAGATTCAATAATGAACTAAGCATGAAAAACATGAAAATGAACTATGAAATTCTAGAAGTATAAATAGACGATGTCACAATTCTATACTCGATGGATGCAATTGTTTGGAGAGAAAATGTATTCACTCGTGCAAGATTTTCAAAACCTATCAAATCATGAAGCCACTAAGATGCGCGCACACGCAAGACAAATTTATCATTAAGCCCAATAGGTGATCTTTTCCATGCATTCGTCACAACAAGGTAGATAGATAACAACCAACTCCAACTAATAGAAACACAGATTTGAAAAACAATAAATAATTGGCTCTTTGAAAATAATGAATAAGTATGCACACATTCATCAATTTTGCATAGATAGCAGAAATATCACACTATGAATGAAGCACCAATTGTAGATTTTTATTGCATTAGGGATCCCCCTAATACATTACTTTTGATTACAATATATAGAGTTTAAATCTGCAAACTCTGAATGTCAAAATTAGGGCATCAGAGACTCTAAAAACAATGAAAATAAACTAAAACTAAATCTTTACTAAAGGAAACTATTGCTAAACTAATACTAAAAAAATTGCATGGATATTTAATTCATTTACAATTATTTTGTCTGTGCAAAAGGGATTAAACTTTCCAAGAGAGAGAGAGAGAGAGAGAGAGAGAGAGAGAGAGAGAGAGAGTTTCTTTGTATGCAACTAGAGTCTTCTTCTTATTCTTGGAGCTATACCTTGGAATCTTCATATGTGGTTCTCTTTGAGGTGGGACCCCCGAAATTTTCCAAGTGCAATTTTGACTTAGTGTTGAACCAAAATTTGGGACCCCCAAAATTTTGGACTTTCGGAGCTAAAAGGGCAAAAAATAGAACTTGAAAAAATGGCTAAGTATAAAAAATGACCCTTTAAAAAAATTTCTAAGTCTCAAATCTCCATTTTTGAAAAATTTGACTAAGTTTGGAATTTCGGGATTTCAAGATTTCAGGATTTCAAGGTTTCGGGATTTTGGGGTTTCGGGATTTCAAGATTTCAAGGTTTCATGATTTTGGGATTTCAGGGTTTCAGGATTTTGGGGTTTAGGAATTTCAGGATTTCAGGGTTTCAGGATTTTGGGAATTCTGGGTTTTGAGATTTTGGGCTTTCGGGATTTCAGACATCTCCAAAACTCTGAAAATCTCATGGTTGAACAATGTCTAAGTCCAAAATGACTTTTTTGGTAGGATCCTGGGGTGAAATTTGTAGAATCTCTTTGCAACCTCTTGGACTTCATCAAAACTAAGTAACTCCACAAATTCACCTTCCTGTGTTGCCTCTCCCTAAACTTGGAAAGACGTGCTTCAAACTTCTAAACTTCTCCAATGCCATTCACAATTTGCTTCACACTTTGATTGAAGTGGAATATTTGTTTCAGATCTTCCTCAGTGTTTACTGCAGCAACCATTCCATTAAGTTGTTTTCCTATGGCACAGGGACTAACCTACATCCGTTTTGGTGATCTCAATGTGAAAATTTCCCATCTTAGTGGAGGTATGGTATCCATTTGAAATGACACTTCATTGGCAGAGTTGTTGTCTTTTCTGGCATTCTTTTCACTGGTTGAGGATTTGAAATCTTTGTATCCTATATGCAAATGCAATTTTTAGTAACATGTTATTGAAAATAAGAAATTAATCTAATCCACCACTCTTATTACGATTCTTATTACAAACTCAAACTAGATAAACTACTAAAACTACAAAACATATATATATATAGGTCTACTTGGAGAAGTCACAACTTCTTGCCCCTAGCTCGTAATATCGAACTGTTTACTTTTCTAGAAAGCTCTCCAAGAGTTCTAGATCCATTCCCTAAAGGAAAAAGTCAAAGGGGAGGTCCTTTCCATGGATTCAAGGCCTGAAAATGCCCTAAAGACTTCTAAAAATGTGAAATACTAAAACATATAAAAAACCCCCAAAAAATACCTTTCAAAATCTGAGACTTTCGAGCTCACTGGACCTTTTGAACTTTTGAACCTTCACAGTCCAAAAGGATCCCAGACTGCGAAAGTATGAAAACCCAAAATTGTGGCTAGAGACAACAAAATCAGATTTTCGAAGTTCTGGAGGCCGAAACTCTGATGACCCTGAAAGTGCGAGGACTGGGCGAGCCCGAGCCATTTGCGAGGTGTTATTTTCAGAGTTTCAGACTCTAAAATTTTGAAAACATGAAACTCAATCCTAATTCAATTTAAAGGATGCGGGAGGCATCAGGAATTTGGGGTTGTAGAGGTCCTAGTAACCCCGCAACTCCAAAATTCTAAAAAGGGCAAAAACTGACTAAGTCCAAAGTGGACTTCAACAAACAAAAAAACTAACAAAAACTAAACCCTAAAGCTGACCTCAGAAGGAAAAGGACAAAAGGTGAGGAAGGAAAACCTAAACGGAAACCAAAAATGGCATCCAACTATTGGGAGCGCAC
Source organism: Thuja plicata (assembly GCA_018584345.1). NCBI lineage: Eukaryota > Viridiplantae > Streptophyta > Pinopsida > Cupressales > Cupressaceae > Thuja > Thuja plicata. Next base: position 3,409,964 of record MU226176.1, on the reverse strand, counting down.
CAAGGGCCCACAATCTGACTCACCGAGTACCTAGCCAGGTTTACCCTAAGGACTCCAAACCACCAAAAAAGGCCAAAAGACCCAAAAAGGGGGGTCCCTATTAGGCCAAGTGGCTAAAATGGGGTGTGTGTTGTGGAGCCACAAAAAATAGCCCAGACAAAAGGAGAAATTACTGGGGCATTTCTTTATTAGAAAACAACTTCTGGAAACTCGTCTTGCAATAAATCGAACCCAAGTACCACTCATGGAAATATTATTTCCCCAACTCTCAAAATTGAAGTCTTTTGTTGTTTCTTCCTATGTGTGCACTTGAGTGTTCATTCCTTTAACATTTTGACAAAGATAAATTTAATGAATATCGGCCAAATCTAACCTTCACAATGTTGACAAGGGCTTCCCGGGAAGAGATCTACTGCCAGTCAGGCATCCATAGCCCCAAAAAAGTTTCCCCTGAGTCCCAATCTAACCTTTCTCTACTGCTAGTCAAGCGTTCATAGCCCCAGTAGATATTTCTAGAGTCACCCTTCTCTTTCTTCTGACGATATTTGAAGTAGAGGTATTTGGAGGATTCTCTCTTTGGAATTATTTCTTCTTTCTTGATTGGTGACCAGTTCGGGCCTCTTGTTCTTTGAGTATGCTACTTCTTGAATGCGTTCATTTTACTTCTTTTGATAAACCTAGGCAGTTCTTAGACTATGCTACCTTGGTATAAGATTTTGATCACCGTAGCGACCATTGCTTTGAATGATTCATTTTGCTTTCACATTATTCTCCCTTTTGTCCTCTCTTTCCTTACTCTTTTTTTAGTCAGGTTGCAGATGGAGAAGGGTTATGAGACTGGTGGGTACCTGTATCAACATCCTAGTGTTGTCTCTAACTAAAAACTGCCCGAGAAACCAACGGTTCCAATGTTGTAATCTAATATATATCTCATGATTTTAGATTATCAATGTTGAATATCACCTTGGTTGCCAGAAAAAGAGTATCACCATTTCTGATCCCAGTGTACAACTTCTTGCAAGATACATCTCTTTAGAAATTTTGACTAAGAAATACATTTGCCTCTCATCGAGGACTAGTTGGGATGGACCACTTGTTGGGAACAGCCCCGAAAAAATACACTTACCCAAAGACTGACAAACAAAAGGAAGAAAAATAACCAAGCAAAAAGGGACAAAGAAAGACACACTGACAAAAAAGAAACAAGAAACAAAAACACCTACTAAAACACAAAACTAAAGATAAATTATATACAAAGGACTTAGAAAAAAAAGCACATGAGTTACTGGTTAATTTATTTTCCTCTCCATGTAGTCTCAATAACACACTTTGTATAGTTCTAAGGAATGCAAACTCATCTGTGTACTCAGAAAAATAAAATTTAGACAAGTTTTGTTCAAATTCTAGGTACAAATTATACAAAATCAGAAGTTGTGGCAATTCTCCATGATAATGGTTAATCCAAAAAAAAGGTTTTTCACCCTTGACATCATATTTAAATTGGAAATTATCAAACTGTAATGGATAATGGAAAGATACCACCTGATTTAGTGAGTTCCCAACTATGGGAGTATGCTCACACAACCTGATTTCTTATTTTGGAGGTCTTAACTCAAGGTACACCACTCCATCCTCATTAAGTACATGCACACCATAAGAAAACATAGGAATTTCTAATGTACAATACCTATCATTACGACAAAATTCAAAAGGTAAAGCATCAAGACTGTGATCCTTTCTATAATCATCATTAGTCCTAAATAATAAATCATCACATTAACCTCATTAGGACTAACAAATTCAACCATACACATGTCCTTTGAATTGTAATAATCATTAGTATCATCAATCAAATCTTTGTCTCCCTCAAGCCTTAAAGAAACATGCTCAAAATTGCCCTTACCTTCTAAAGAAATCTCCCAAGCTAGCATGAAGTCAGGACAACTTACTTCTGGATGTAGATCAAATGGATGAACTCTACATGAAATGGCTACTGCAAGATCTGATATATGCATGGAATACTCATAAATAGACATTTATTTACTCAAACATTATACCGGATCAAGCAATTTATCTACCTCCTTCGATGATAGAGACAGGGAGTCATCTTGTTTATCGATTGGTAAGTCTGTCATTCCACATTGTTGGCCATGTGTGAGTGTTGCAGACCCTAGGACAACCCTTTGATCATCCTTTTGAACCTCTTGTATCTCCCCCATTTTATTTTCAACATGATTAGCAGTCAAACAATAAAGGGCATCACCACTCATGATTTTATGAGAATAGACTTCTTCTTTTTCACTTAGCATAAAAATGTCTATAATTTCATTCTAAATTGTCTCACCATCATTCTTTTGTATGATGGACACTTTAACTTCCTCATCAAGCAAGCAAATATCTTCCATAGTCTCATGGGTTTGATCACACTCATCTTCTTCATTCTTTGATTGATTATCCCAATGATCCACTATAGGAAAAAATACCTCTTCAATAGTCATCTTTCCTTTCAAGTAGAAGTTCATCTTCCCAAGGAAAATAAGGCAATCCACCTCACAATGTTGGTTTTTGAGGTGTATCCTACATCCTTCCATCCATGCAAAATCTGATAATGACATAGGAATACCCAATTCTTGCAACCTCTCATTCAGTCTACTTTTCTCAAGTGGAATATCCACCCAACAGAGATTGTGAGTATCTTCATCTTCACTTTCTGAACCTTTCTCAACCTCAAAAGAGTCATCAAAATTGCCTTCTGAAGATGTCAAATATTTCTCACTTGTTGATTGTTCGTAACCATAATTCTGGGGTAGAATTGAATATGTCTCATCGTCTTGGGTATGTTTGTCATGTCTTGATACCTCGTGACTGATTTTTGTGGAAAAATCATTTGGTAACTTGAGTTTTTGATGGCTGAAAACTTTTAGGCTCATTTCATCTTCACTGTTGTACCAATTAGCATGCTCATGTGACTGGCCAGCAAGCTCTCCATTTGAAGAATCATCATGGATTGATGCATTAGTGTTATAGTGTGACAAGAATATGATAATATAGTCAAAGGACTGTCATTGGGAGACGAAATTCTTGCATCCCAGGTTGTAGCATAGGAATTTTGACTCCAACTCTGATCTTAAAAATGATTGATCTAATTCTTGTTATTGGTTGATTGTGTATTTTGGAGATCAAGTGGGCTTTAATTGGTTGCACAAGATGATTGCAGCCAATTTGATGTGTTGACTAGATTAACATAGTGCTAAAATGATTGATAACATTCAATAAATTGCATATTGAAGCTTCCATTTGTACCATTCATTCCATTTGTAACATCACATCCATATTGTGCCAAGAAAAGAGCCTTGCTAAATGCATCATGTAAGGTAGTAATCTCACCCAAAGATCTAATTGTGCTTGCAAATGAGACATCCAAACACCATAAATAATGTTCTTTTAACCAAAAATCATGGACCGTCCTTTTTGAATCTTGGAGCCTTTGATACATGAGAAGGAATTGATGATTAAATTGGGCAATAGACTCTTGAGGCATCCTTACAGAAGCAAAATAGAATACAGAATCTTGAGCACTCGCATTGAGATCAAATTGAATTAAGAATAAATCCTTTAATTCAACCCATGAGAAAATAGAATTGGATAAAAGACTCGCGTACCATTGGAGTGCTACACCTTTAAATGCCTTTACAAATAGATTTCAAACAACATCTTCATGTTCAATTTTAAGAAAAAGCATTAGATCCTTGCAAATCCTCACATGGTTTGCCAAATTTTGTCTATTATTAGGGAAGAAAAAGGGAAGCCTATTGTGCATCTAAAGGAATCTCATGGAAACCTCTTGGTATACATAAAGGACTACCCATTGAAGCTAGATCTCCTCAATATCCAACCCATTAAAGTGTGCATGTAACCATGAAATCTTTTGATTTTCCCTCCTTCTAGTGCCACTTTTATTGGCGTGATGATGGAGGGTTCGCATACCACCAATTCTCTGATTTTGTAAGTTCAGATTTTGGTTTATAGTTGCGAGGACAGTTGGGAAAATGATGTGTGATTGTTGTCTGAGTGGATTATGTGGCTCAGTGTGATGATGAGAGGGGTTCTCTCTTGACTTTCCTTTGTCGCTATGAGGTCTATGGTGATGAGTGAGTTCAAGGAACTCGCCTCTTTTCAGACATGATCTAAGCACTCACTCAAACTGCTCTGGTGAGAAAGATCTGATATTATCTAGATTTTTAGTCTTTTCCCTCCTTCTAGCGCCACTTTTGTTGGTGTGACAATGGAGGGTTTGCATACACCAACGCTTTGATTTCTAAGGTTTTTTTAGAATGAGTCTTAATTCTGCCCTCCCTCTAGCACCACTTTTTTTTATCGTTGTTTTCACACAAGTCAACGGCTAGGATCTCGAGATTCTATTTCCTCTCTTGAAAGAATAACAATGTTATTCCCAAGGTTGTTCGGGGTCGTAGTTGTGTGCTAAAAATGTATCACACTTCTATGAATCATTATATCCAAGATTGCTCAAGAATGAGATCTCGAATGGCAACTCATAGCTCTCTATTTATGGAGTGCACGAGTTTGTAATGGAGGCCCTCAGATTGACCTAGTTTGTGCCCATGCAAGTACACCATAAAATGAGAGATTCAAAGAGGAAAAGAAAGAGTGTTAGTCTCCATAATCATCAAGTATGCATGCAAATGAAAATGGAAGCTATTCTATATGATAACAATGCATGATTATTCTATGAAAGGAAATACAAATGCAAAATTAATCTATGAAAGAAAACATGAATCTAATCTAACATGCAAGTGAAAAATTAATCTAAATGGATTTCCATGGGGCATGAAAGAAGAAGACAAGAAGATAGAAGTTGCAATATCCAAGCTCCAGTGCTCAAAATCTCCTCCAAAATTGATCTCCAAACCTGCAGCATAACAATAGCATAAAATCTTCATTATCAAATGAGGAGAGATTTCCTTATAAAGAGAAATGGACGGTAGAGATTAAGAGGCAAAAATAAATGAGCAATGGTAGAGATTAAATCTTGGTTGATCCATGTGCTCATATCTTCAAAAGGCAAAATCAAAGGCTGTGATTAAGAGGCAAAAAGCCCACCACTTAGGAAGATGTGTGAAGAAAATGAACTTTATTTATTTTTATTTAATTTATTTTCTTTTTTCAACAAAGAGGGATTTAAGTGGGGGTTTTACTTAATTAAAAGAGGGATTTTCTTTTAATTAAATAAGATTATTTAATTTAATTAAAAGGGATATTTTAACTAAATGAGATAATATTATTTAATTAAGAGAGATTTTAATTAAATAAGACAAGATTATTTAATTAAAAGGGAATTTTAATTAAATAAGATTATTTTATTTAATAAAAAGGAATTGTTTTATTTTAATTAAATAAGATTATTGATGAAATGATCAAACCTTAGGAAATATTGAAATAATTGAATTAATTACAATTTGATCAAGGAAATTGATTTGAATTAAAAATGTTGCAAAGCATTGATTCAGGAATTTGATAAATTGATTCTATCATTTGATAAATTGTAGAATGGGGGCCTATAGTCTAGGCGACCATTTTAGGGCGCATACATTTGCCCCTCTTTGACTAATGTGTGATCTTCATGGGAACACATGCAGTCAAAGAATACAGTTGAAGTGTGAGATCGATTTGGGATCACAAAACAACCCAAACGTGTGATCTTTATGGGAACACATCAAGACAAAGATAAGTTGTTTGAAAAAGACAAGGTCAACACCCCTATAAATAGGTAATTGACATGTCTAAGATAAGAATCTCATGCAAGGTTGCCCCAAGCGGAGCGATTGATAGGATTCATAAAGCTGAATCAAGGATTGAATTTTGATAGGTACTGCCCCCTCATGATCGAAATCAAAATGAGATAGAGGAGAAACAACAAATTGATAAATTTGATCAAATCAAACTAAAGATAAGGTTATTGATGTAAGATGAAAGATATAAGGATCAAAGAACCAAGGTAGATCATCAA
>MU226176.1:3359235-3373813 GCA_018584345.1 Thuja plicata | reverse complement strand
AGAAAAAGAAAAAGGCATTGAAGAAAGATATCTTGGCTATCACACTTGATGAGGTAATAGAAATACCCAAGTGGGATGTATCTACTTTAGATACTGAAGCACTTCAAAAGTTTGGAGTGATGTGTCAAAGAAAGGCAATTCAAGAGAAAATGAAAAAGGCACATAGGGAAGCCCAAGCACTTGAATAGGCAAGGGACATTCTACAACAAATTGTTCCAGATATCAAACTCAAAGATAGCATATCAGTCATGGAACAAATAGCAGTTCTTACCGATGCCATCACAAATCAAAATGTTGATACAGAGAAGGCAATGGAAGAACAAGCAGAGATGAAGTATCAACACAAACTTGTTGAAAAGATCAGCCAAGAAATGGCAGAGAACAAGGTAAAGCTATCTGAACTAGCAAGTGAATTAGAACCTATGATTGCTAAAGTTGTTACCTTAGTTCAGAAATTGTGCACATTAGAAAATTTCACTAAAGAAAATAGTGAAAAAGCTATCACAACTAGATTCACATCTAACAACTAGTGCACTAAGTTTAACCTCTGATGCAAACACAAAAAGTTGCATCATGAAAATATTACAGAGGTAAACAAATTGAGATAAGAAATATGGGATGTAGAGACACAATTCAGAAATGTGGTTACAGAGCTACAAGCTCACATATTGCCAAACCTCACCACTCTACAACAACATATTACAGATGCAAGAAATCTAATCTCAACCCCATAAATGTCGGTGGTAGAAAGCATATATGACATGCATGTGAGAATATCACTTGAGAATATGGCACTTGAGAATTTAAAAGAAAAATGGGAGAAGATGATGGAGGAAATCAAAGCCTCACACTCTCACATTTTTGAAAAGTTGTAAGTACCTTTGCCCTCATTATCAAAAAAGGAGGAATGTATACATATGTACAAATATACTTTAGTAGAAAAAAAGGAGGAATGTATACATATGTACAAAATACTATATGAGGATATGTATAATGTATGTACAACAAAGATAGTTATGTACATAAACTTACACTTACCGACATATACATAGGGGGAGTCATTTCATGACTAAGGAAGAAGTATACATAGGTGTACATACTAATGCATCAATTATGTTGCACATATCAGTTTTTGATACTATTGTCAAAGGGGGAGATTGATGACATTAAGTTTTTCCATTAGTATACTTAAAGGGAAAAACATGATAAAGGTCATCGGTATAGGCATAACCGACGAACAACAAGCATACCTGATGAGAAGACAATACTATCGTGAAAGTGCTAAGTATAGAATTTACCGACAAACATTGACAAGAGTCAAACCGACAAAAAGCATTACCGGTGATACAGTTTTGAGAACATCACCGATGGAGTAGAAAAGGCATACCCGACGAACAATTCAAGTAAGGAACATTGATGGAGAAGAAAAATGGCAGACTGACTGAGCAACCCAACCATCAGAACCGACAGTCAGTTACATAACCCACAAAAAGTGGATCTGACTTTACACGTCAGATAAAGCAATGTAATTCTATTTATAGAGTTTTTACTTGTTTTAAATACTTACTTGAGGGTCAAGCAAGCAAATTGTAAATGTTTTAAAGCATCCTAATGGAACTAAAACATATCTAACTAAAGATCAAGGTCAAGTTGTAAACCTTGGATCTAGAGTTAATTTGAAAAGCGTCAATCAAGAATAGAGCTAGAAACTAGTATAAATAGATGTTCAATCATTTGTAATGAAGTGTGACTTGTAATCATTTGACAAATGATAGTAGCCATGGAGAGCATCTAAGCTGAAGAAGAGAATTCATGCAAAGTTCAGAAATAGATCAAACCAGTTATCAAGAACACAGAAGGCTACCGCCGAGCAGAGACAAGGTATTAATCAATCACTCAAGGTGATTATATATACATTGTAAGCCATACAGGATCTGTTATCAGCAATTAGAGATTGCATTCACTATCAGATCAACATTTATATTGTAGTTGTATTCTAACAAGTGCATCACAACATAAATCCTTTTGTAGAAGGTGGAATTAACAGTTCTTTGATAAATCTCTTAACAAAGTGCACACCTAACAGTGTTGCTAAAGCTTCAAATGAAGTAGATCCTAATAGGTCTCCACTCTAATACTCCTAACAGGGTGGATCATCAGAAGTGATCAATTGTAAGCCTTTACCGGCTCCCTTCTTATCTGCAGATAGTGAAGCTTTGTGGGTAGACATCCCCACCGCAGTTTTTACTTCCTAACATGAGTTTTCTGCGATATCATATCATGTGTTATGTGTTATTTACTTTCATGTATGTTTCTTGAATGTGTATACATGTAAAGAACTTATATTATGACTTCACATACAAAAGAAAAGATGAATAGATAGATAGGTATATATAAATTTGATGACACAAAGGTTAATGGGCCAACCACAAAAAGTTTTAGAGGTACTGATTCACCCCTCCCCTCTCAGTACATCATTCCAATAATTCCAACACAAAATACATGGGAAAGAAGGATGGACTTATATAGGATTATGGAAGGAGGATGGAGGAAATGTATAAGATACCTATTATGAGATGGAGGATATGGATGCAGGGAATGTATAAGATAGTCAAGATCAAGGATGGGAAAAGGATAATGGACTTAGATAGGATGGTGGGTTGTGAATAGGACATGTGGAAGATATGTAGGGTAGCATAGGCATGGATGGATCTTTCCACCAAGTGTAAAGTGAAAGGGGGAGGATAAGTAAATGGATAGATAAGTGTATTTGGAAGAAAATAAAAATGTGATAGGAATATGGAGGAAGGACTCAAGCATCTAGTTCCATGGATGATATCCCTTGATATTTTTTTTTTTGTTTCTATAATTTATCAAGGAATTATATATATATGCTCATAAATGTTGGTAGGATTGTGGAAGAGAGATAAAATGGATTGGGGAGATCGGGAGGGATAAGGTTTTATGTATAGGATGAGATTAATGGGATGTAAGGATGGAGAGTAGTGGATAATGGATGGAAGGCTGAAAGAATTGTGAATAAATGGATGGAGGAGCTGAAAAGATCATCATTGGCACACGCCTTGAAGGGTGGTGGAGTATTGAAGGAGTATATTGTGAAGGAGGTGCAAGAGGAATTTGTGTATTTTGGTACATAGGGACCCAAAATAGATGAAGGAGATGATGGACTTAGGATAGTGGATTTTGGTACATAAGGACCCAAATGTATATGTTGGAAACCTACCTATTGGGATCATGCTCAGACATGCAAATGTTAGAGATATACATAAAATAAACTACATTAACATATCAAAAACATGCTTCAAAACAAGGCTTCCACCATAACCTTAGATGAGCTGAAAAAAGTGCACCCAAGACTTGTTGATTTTCTCTTAGAGAGGCATGTGGGTGTGCTCTCCCAACACAAAATATAAATCCCAATATTGATTTCTTGCTATGGATTGAAATCTACAATGAAAACTAATGGATGATGAAGAACTCAAGAACAAGTATGGAGAAATTGCCTCAAGCTTTCACCATTTATGCAAATGGAGAATCAAACTATTAAACTAAGATGAAATGAAAGAATAATATAAGATTCATTCATCATTAACCTAGCATGTGATTTATAGATTCAATAATGAACTAAGCATGAAAAACATGAAAATGAACTATGAAATTCTAGAGAAATACTAACATGATAACAATGCATAAAATGAGAGATGATTTGCAAGGAGTGAGGCCTCCTATTTATATATTTTTGGGGGGCTTGTATGAGGTGGATCTCATGCGGCATCCACATAGATTCCATAAGGGATAAAGGAGTGATCATGTAAGAGGGAGAGTTTACCACACATGTGTGAGAAACTCTTGAAAATGATGGCTCAATGACAAGTTTAAGAGGGTGGGAGACCCAAAGTGAGTCACATGTTGAACATTTTCCAAAGAGGAAAGGGGAGACAAGATGTAAGAGAAATGTCTTGGGTCATTTTAAGCAAAGGTAATGGACAACTCCCATAGGATAGGCGCCCACACATGTGTGAGCATTATTAGGAGGTTAATTGTTGTAAGAATTACAAAATTAGTCTAATTAATCTAAGATTAATTAGAGGAGTAGGCTTGAGGGGAATAGTGATGGGTATAGATTAGGAATCTATGATTTTTAGGTGGGTTTAAGATTAATCCAAATTAGATTTAGATTAATCATAGCTTAGTAGAATACTGGAATATGGATGGAATATTATTTAAAGGGGGATTTTGTGGAGAATCATATATTAAATGTAAATTTAATATATTAGGGAGGGAAATTTAAATTAACTTTAGATACCATAGAATAATGAATTAATTTAATTAAATAAATTTAGTTAAATCAATAGATGAATATAACAAAAATAGTTAATTAACTAGAATTAACTATAATGCTAAGGGAATATTAATTAAATTAAAATAAGTGTGTGGGGATGATTTTAGACGTCTACATTATCATTCTCTTCCTCGTCCACTTATACATTTAGGATGGCTCTCGCATATATTTTATGTTTATTATATAAAGGATCCAACACATCCTCTATGTCCATTTCCCATGCCTTGGTTGGAATGTTGAGTCCTAGGGTAGGTTGTGCAAGTTCAAGGGACATTCTATGATAGTCCTGAATCCTGACTTCATATTCATCCACACAATTCATCCAATGATCTTCTAGGTCAGGCCCATGACCATAATGCCTACCCATGATGTGGTTATAGGTACCAGTGGGGTCAAATCTGGTCTTGATGAGTCCAAGGGATTGTAAGGGGCATTCATCCCACTCAAATGCACGAGACTTGCAAACCTTCATGTCTTGTAAGTTATGGGGACCAATTAATAGAGGGAAGTCCCAACAATGCTTCTTCTTGTGTTTTATGTGTTCATAGGCATCAGAAAGTTGCCTAGTTATTTTGAGAATGACTATTCAATCAAAAGGGTATCAAGGAAGCATCTTTGGTGCCAGAGTACACCCTGCTATTCTGATATATGTAAAGGTTTGGAATTGAATGTAAAAGGATCATACCACCCTTACTTTAGAAGTTTCCTCCTTAGAGAGTCTCTTTGCATAGTCACCTTCAATGGAGAGAATAATCGTAAAGATGAAGGCGTCATTTGCAATTCTAATCTAGGCTCTTATCATCCATCTTTTCTTTTCTAACTAGTTGAGGGTATATATTTAATAGCCATGCATTTGGCTACCCAAAGGCCCCTCTCTTTACCAACCCTAGGTATTATGCCCTGGATGCTAACAAGTAAACCATATATGAGGTCATGTAGAAAGGGGGGTTGTTCTTTACCGTAATCAAATGCTCATCTAGGTTGTCACTCAAAATGGTAGCCCAATCAAACTTGGCTCTCCAACCCTTGATCATTTCAATTAGTAAAATTATCCAGTGTTTGAGTTGGATGGATTGAGGCATTCCATGTAACTGACTAAGCATTGTGACTGCTGCTTGGATATCATCTTTTAAGTATCCTCTTCTCTTGTCTATCCTTCCTAGATTATTATTGAGAAGGGGATAAATCAAGTATGCTTTGTTCATGATCTCATAATCATCCAGTGTGTTGTTATTGAACCATTCTAAACCTTTGTTGACTGAAAAATCATAGAATATATCAACCCCCTTTGGCAAGTGGAAGACATCTTCAATGTTGTCTATCCTGATATCAAGGAAAATATCTCCTGTTACATTCTTTACCACCCTATCATCTGGGATGTAGTGTTGCAAGAGAGTCATGATGAGATCCAAGGATAAGATAGACACTGGGTGTGCTGCAACATTGACTAGACTTGAAAGCACTAGAATAGTGCAGTCATCTGATCTCCCGTTGGGGTTAGCAAGTATAGAGAGAAATTCATTCAAAACAATATTCCTAATATCAGTATTGGTGACCTAATTGTGGTGGTTTCAGACCTTTGAATAAACATGGTACCCTTTGAATAGGTACTTCATTCGTGATCCAACGACCTTTTTTCGCATTCTGCAAGAAAACATGCAACTATCAACAAACTTTATTAAAACAACTACCTAAAGGCAAGCAAGAACATAAGAAAAACTTTAGAGAGTCATGTCTAGCAATTTGAAACCATTAATAAACAACTTTCATGTGATTTTATGCCATTAAAAAATTTGGTCACTGAAGATAGGATAGGCCATTAAAAGGCCAAATGTGCGAAATGTGGGGACTTAGTGAAGTTCAGTTTTAGTGCTCTGGCGTTTGAAACATGTGACGGAACCCAGAGGCCGAAAGAGAAAAAAGGCAAAAAACCTAGTTAAGTGAGCTTGGAAGATGAGTTTTGATGTTTTAGACATCAGAGGTGGAGGTGGATGAGGCCAAAAGGCCAAAAAGGTGGGAGGAGTTGGGTTTATTCTAATTTTGATGTTTCGGTGAGCAAAATGTGGGAAGAGTCTTTGGCATTCAAACATCCGAAAATCCATTTTCAAACTAAATCATTTTTTGATGATTTTGTTGATATGTTGAAGTGACCCTTTCAAAGGCTTAAAAACTTGCGAGAGCGAACAACAAAGAAATAAGAAAAAAACCAAAAAATAAAGCAATACTAGACACCCTAGGGCCCGACATCAAGTGACCTAACTAAAAATAAGAAGGAAAAAACCTAAAGGAGAACAAAAAAAGGGCACACCGCAAAGAAAAACAAAAGAACTCAAAACAGAAGATAAAGAAAACCTACCTGCAAATGAGAGGGGGCAAGGAGATCTAAAACAAACACCCAACACAAAGGAAGAAACCCACACAAAAAAAAAATGAAAGAAGAAGGATAAAAAAGTGCCAAAGATAGGAGAAAAAAAATGAGCTTGAGGAGGCAAAAGGCGAAGTGAATAAAAAATGAGCTGACTACCCCTTTTATAGCCACCTCTGACCAATGACGTCCTCCTAAGTTTTGGCATTTTGGAGGTCGAACATCCAAAAATAATGAGTTGCGTGTCTCCTTATTTTGGAGGTTGAAAGTCCAAAATGACTTTCCTTAATACAAGGCTCAGACTTTCATACTTTCAAAATTTTGTAGGTTTTGAGCGTTCGAAAGGCTGAAAGAACTTAGTATTTTCTTCAAAAAAAAAAACAATAGGCCAAAAAGGAACAAAGGTCAAGACAAAAAAAGAAAAGAAATGGGGGTCCCCATGGCCAAGGGGCCAAAATTGGGTGTGTGGCTTGGACCCACAAAAAATATCCCCGTTAAAAGGGAGGAATGACCAAGGCATTTCTTCATTTGCTAACCACTTCCAGAAACATGTCTCCAATAAACTGGACATGAAAATCATTAGCAGAGATATTCTTTCACCAAATCCCAAAATTGAAGTCTCCTAACTATTTCTTCAAGTGTGTGCATTTGTGTGTTCATTCCTTTGACCTTTTGAGGAAGATGACTCAGATGATTACCTGCTAGTACCAACTTTCAAAATATTGACAAAGGCTTCCCGGGAAGAGCTCAACTACCAGTCAGATGTCCATAGCCCCAAAAAAGTTTACCCTGAGTCTCAATCCAACCTTTCTCTACTGTCAGTGAGGTGTCCATGGCCCTAGTAGAGATTGATAGAGTCACCCCTTTCCATCTTCTAACAATATTTGGAGCTAAGGTATTTGGAGGATTCTTTCTCGAATCATTTATCTTTCTTGACTAGTGACCGGTCTGGGCCAGTCGCCTGTGAGTATGTTTTCTTTTGAATGTCTTCATTTTATTACTTTGAGAAACCTAGGAAGTGCTTAGGCTATGCTACCTTGGCATAATATTGTGATCACTTTTTAGCGACCAGTGCTTTGAATGATTCATCTACTTTTCACACATTTTTTTATCCTCTTTCTTTACTCTCTCCTTTTAGTTGGGTGGTGAAAAAGAAGGGTTATGGGACCAGTGGGTACCTGAGTCAACATGTTAGTGATGGTTCTAACTGAAAACCATCCAAGAAACCATTTTTTTGAGTGTCATTCTTTAGTATATTCTATGATTTAGGATGATCAGTGTCAAACATCACTTTGACTGTCGATGAAAGGTACCATCGCTTCTGACCCTTGGGGAATAGTTTCTTTTAATATACATTTCCTTTGGTATTTTGACTAATAAAATATCCTTGACCCTTATTGAGGACTTAGTTGGGATGGGCCCAAAATATACTGACCCAAAAAACTCAAACAAACAAGGGAGACCAGAAACAAGAATAAAGAAGAAAGACCCAAAAGGAGGAATAAAATAAAGAGAAAAACAAACAAAAAAAGAAACTAAATTACTATGATACATGGCACAAAAGCACAATCCACTTCAAGAACCAAAATAATGTTTGAGGAACTAGACATTGACTGGCAATGGGACCAACTCCCCTTCCAAAGTACTGATTCTGAAAGTGTTTTCTCCCAAGATCTTCGATATTTGGTAGGGACTAGTCCACAATCTTTGAAATTTGGTGTGGCTGCCCAAATTTTCTTTTTCTATATCCCACATAAGGACAAGGTCAGAGATCCTAAAAGATTTTATAGTGGCTCTCTTGTCAAACCAACGCTTAACAATAACTTGATATTTTGATACGTGCTCTAGGACCATAGTTCTCTTCTCTTTCAGATTAAGGAGGTTCATGAGTTGGATCTACACCCTATCCTCACCTTCAACGTACTGATCTATGAATCTCAAGATCGATATTTTTAGGTTCATAGGAAAAATAGGTTGTAGACCATAGAATAGCTGGTAGGGGGATATCCCCAAGGCATTTTTTATCATCACTTGATCGGTCCACAAAGCGTATTTTAATTGTGTATGCTAGTCCCTAGGATTTTTATCCATAAGGTGTTTGATCAAAGTTGTAAGATTTTTTTTGGCGGATTCTGCTACATCGTCCCCTTGTGGGTAATAGTTAAAAGAGAATTTCAAAATTAACTAATTTTAAAAATCCCATTGCGTGAGCTCAGTAAAGGAAAATGAGGGTACATTATCACATACCAAATAAAATGACATTCCAAACCTAGTTATGATGCGCTCCTCCAAAAATTTTGGTACCACTTCAGTAGTGCATTTTTTCAATGCCTACGCTTATATCTAGCATGTGCAATAGTCTATGGCTATAAGGATAAACTTGTGACTTGCGGAGGATGGTGGGTTAATGGTACCAAAAAAATCCAAGCCCCATTGGAAAAATGTATGTACCTCATATACCAGTTGCAAGGGCATCACCATGTTTCTCTTGTGGGTAGTGCTTATCTGGCATGTGTGGCAAGATCTCACATGTTCATTTGTGTCTCTGAATAAAGTCGGCCAGTAGTATCCCACTCTCAGGATTTGGTGAGCGGTAGTTTCAGTGGATTTGTGGCCTGTGCCATACTTGTTGTGGAAATCACCCAGGACTTGTCTTGCTTCTAGTCTATCCAATCATCTTAGGTATAAACCATCATAATTATGCTTGTATAGTTGACCATTTTTTAACTTATAAGAGTTGTTCTTAATACTCAAGGTTCTTCGCTTTGAGCCATTGAAACCTCTAAAAATTGATTATGAAGTCAGTAATGGACCACATCTTGATACCAAATTTCCTAGATCACCCCTTGATCTGTTTAAGTTTGGCATATTAAACCTTCTTCTACCTCAACCATCAGTTTTGTTAGGCTTTGGCCTCTTACGAGTTTCATAGATTGAATCTCAAGGTCGAACTCTTGCATAATTTCCATCCACTTCCCTCTTTGTTCACCTGATTCATTTTGCATTAACAAGGACTTCATTGCTGCATCAAAAACTATGCTAAACACTTGGCTCCTTAGAATGTAATATCAAAAAAATTTCATTGATTTGACCAGGGCGAAAGACTGTTTATCTAAATTTGGGTATCTGACTTCAAAATTATTGAAAGGGAAAATCATACATACTATTGGCCTCTCATTTTTTCCATCCTTCTTTTGCATGAGTGTTCAAAAGAAAAATAATACACCTTAAACTACACATTGGAATCCATGTTGACCAAGAGAGGTGTCATGGCAATGGCAGTTTTTATTTCTTCAAATGATTTCTTCATTGGGGTGTTCCACTCAATCTTGACATCCTTTTTCAACATGTAATTTAATGGTTTTACTATCCCTTCAAAACCACTGATGAAATTTCTTACAAAGTTTATCTTTCCAAAGAAAAAATTTAGTTGCTTCAGGTTGTTGGGCGACGCTAATTTAAGAATGGCTTGTACCCATTCAGGGTTTATCACTATGCCCACCTCAGAAATGATGTATCCCAACAATTTTCCCTTTGTGACTTTGTACACATATTTATTCGGGTTGAGGGAGATTTTGTACCTCATGCACCTTTCAATCACTCTTCGTAGATCATCTATATGATCCATTCGGTTATTTGAAAATATGGTGAGGTCATCCATGTAAATGATTATGCATTTCCCAACTAGAATTTTGAAAGTTGTGTCCATCACTTTCTGAAAGGTTGCTCCAGTGTTGATCAGGCTAAAAGGCATTTGGTGATAAGAAAATGTACCCCATTTGGTGGTAAATGTGGTCTTCAAATGATCTTCCTCTTGCACCATCACCTGATTGGAGCCTGAATAGCCATCTAGGAAGGACATCATTTGAGAATCATTTACTATTTGAAGCACCTCGTCTAGAGAGGGCAGTGGGTAATTCTTTTTGGGAAACTTTGTTCAGGTTTTGAAAGTCTACGCATAACCTAATCTCCCCACTTTTCTTCCTTACTAGGACTAGAATTTCCACCCACATGGAATGTTGGATTGGAAAGATAATTTTGGCATCCAACAGTTTTTGAACTTGTTTCTATATAAATGGTTCCATTAATGGGTTTACTGGCCTTTGGCACTGTCAAAAAGGTTTAGAATCGGGTTTTAGTGGGAAGTTATGTACTATGATCGAGGTGTCATAAGTTTTGAGTTCTTCGTAGCTCCAAGCTATAACATCTTGGTGTTTAGTGAGGAGCTGGACCATTCTCTTCTTCTCATCCTCAATACCAACTTTTTGTATATGAACTTCCCTTGGTTTATCCTTCGTATCAAGGTTGTACATTTCACATTCATCCCCTCCTCATAGTATGGAATCAAAAGATAGGTTTCTGCACCAAGGACACCACAACAGAATGAGATTGTTGAAAGAAGGAACATTTCAATTGTTGATTGTGCTAGGACATTGATGATTGAGAAAGGATTTGCACAAACATACTGGAGAGAAACGGTCAGCACCACAGTTTACACACTGAACCGAGTACAACTGAAGAAATACTCAAATAAAACACCTTATCAGCTATGGTATGGGTATACACCAAATGTAAGTTATTTTAGAATATTTGGTAGTACATGTTATATTCTGAAAGATGACAGAAATGAAAATTTTGATTCGAAAAGTGATGAAGGAATATTTCTTGGATATTCTACTAAGAGTAAAGCTTACAAATGTTTGAACAAGACAACTAACAAAATCATTGAGAGTGCAAATGTAAAAGTTGATGAACTGAGCTAAATGATGAGGACAACATGAGAGAACTAGAAGATTACAATAAATTTGTTTATTGGGAAGAACCTGATACTATACCGATGCAGATGTCTAGTGTTACCATGCAACAGGGTATTGTCACTGGGCAACAGGTGGCACAGACCGAGAATCAAGAAAATGATGAAACTAAAGATCGTGAACCTGAAGTCAATGATCCTACAGAAGAAGATAATGGACCAAGAACTAAACTTGTACTTGCTAAATATGTAAGAAGACACCATCCATGGGATCAAATCATTGGAGATTAAAGAGTAAGCATATTGACAAGAAGTAAGCTTAGAGATGACACTCGTTTAATTTGTGAAATTGATCCTAAGAATGTGAGAGATGCATTAGAAAATGAAGAATGGTTTAATGTCATGATTGAGGAAATTGAGAAGATACAGAAAAATAAGACATGGACATTAGTACTGGGATCGAGTGATAAAAATATCATTGGCACCAAATGGATTTTCAGAAACAAATTGAATGAAGATGGGAATGTAATCAGAAATAAAGCAAGATTGGTTTGCAAAGGGTATGCATAAGAAGAAGGAATAGATTATGGAGAAACCTTTGCACCAATTGCTAGAATTGAAGGAGTAATAATACTACTTGCATACGTTGCATATAAAGGATTCAAGGTATATCAAATGGATTTGAAGTCTGCATTTTTGAATGGAATACTGGAAGAGGAGGTATACATTGAACAACTTGAGGGATTTGTTGATACTGATCAAACACACATGGTATGTAAGTTACACAAAGTTGTATATGGACTGAAGAAAGAAACTATTAGAGACCTAGATTTGCACCCTTACCCAAGCTCTCATAGTCTTGGTAATCTAGTGTAACATGGGAATCATCTCAAGGTTGTGGGACCTTTTGCTAACCAAGACAAGACCTCCAGATTCTAGGCTGGTTCCTCTTGATATGTCACCCAAATTTGCTTCTTGACATAAAATTAAACTTTTGAAGGAAAAGGGAGAGAAGGATTGCGTGAAAGGGAAATAACTGAAAGCAAATTATCCTACTAGGTGATACACCGAAGGTAACTTGAATCATAACACATTGACTAATCTTAGCATGAAACCTTGGAACAAATAGAACACAACTATCTAGATAGGCTTGCATAAATATTTCATAGAGAGGCCTGAGATAAACATAGGCTATTCAGGGAAAGAAGTAATTTCACAAACAATAACATATTCACTATTAGTAGACATGGACTATGACCTGCAAACAAACATCCACTTTTGCAATTCGGCACAGGAATGAGACAAAATGACAGGGGACTGTAGAATATCCACAAACTCATCTGAATCAAATCATCCACAGCAGTACACACTATTGCAAAAAGAAAGAGGGCTCAGGGGCTCCAATGTTTCTCTAAAAATCATTCAATATATTCTAATTCAGTAAGAGAAATTTAGACAAGAAAGCCCAGGGATAGAAAAGATGTCACAAAAAGCTTTTGCAATATCTGAATATCAATGAAAGATTACAAACTATAGAAAACAGAGGGTAGAAAGAATGCCACGGATAACTCCTAAGCCAGGAAAACTCTGAGCTCTAAAAGCTCTCAAAACTGATATATATACTCCCCAGCACGCAGGCTTGGAGTCAATCTGATCCTGTTAGGGTTACAATTGATTACAATAGAATATTCAGAAAAACCCTAACACCTCCAAACTTTCTCATAAATGCATCATAAAAATATCTTTAATTGATCAGATATATCTCTGAAATCTTTCCTACCACCATCAATTTTGCTTCTGCGAAGTCGGTCGATCCATCTACTTCTTTGCAAGCTAGTTCTGTCATAACTTCTAAGATCAGATATTTGAATTTTAAATAATTAAAAGGTAACGGTCAATGGAGGCACGTACACCTATATTAATGATTGAGAGAAGATTCCTTTCTAAGTTTAAAATGTGACTGCATATTTCCACTTTTGATCCGTTATCTTACTATACAAATCACTTACTTAATTGTGGTTGAATAAAACAAATAAAACAACCAATTCAGTTTATCCTTTAGCTCTGTCAGCTAGATATTTTTTCATTTTCTGATCTCTCTGTTCCGTCGGTCAATTTTACAGTTCGTCGCCGGTGACAACTGTCAATTCCATCAATGTCGCTTCAGTTAACTTCAGGATCTCCATCTGTCGGGCATCATTGGATCTTTGTTTGTCGGGAAACACTATTTTTACCTCATTGGGTATCATGTGATTCTGCTTCGTCGGGCAACATTGTCTTTACCTCGTCGGGCATCACTGTGACTTTAATCTCTGTCTTTACCGATGGTGTGCACTCCGCCGGTGTAGTCTGTCACTTAGTGAATACTAGACTTTTATGCATTGCTGGAAGCATAACCTTTATTCCATTGGTTCTCTGAAGTCTTTGGCATGATCCTACAGATGCTATCAAGTTGACATCAATGACAATACAAACCATTAACTGATTTAATATTTTGCATCATCTTCAACTTAATATAGTCAATCATTTAATCAGTTATATGTCATCAATCTCTCCCTTTGGCGTTGATGGCAACATGCTATATTATCACACTATACTATTTCTAATACAATATGAAATACAATTGTTGAGATTCATCAAATTACTAAACAGTTTGCTTTGATAATCGATAAACTGTCTGACCGCCGGTAAGCTCTGTGTAAGCTTAGATTTGATTCTTGCAGCTTTCCTTTTTCTACTTCTGATGTGTTGTGACCTCTGTTGGTGTTAATTCTCTCTCTGACTGTTCTCCATCTTTGATGTCACTGTCTTTTATTTGCAACTTTTATACACATACTATCCTTTTGGATATGATATCTCCCTGTTTGGAGTAATCTGATAATGAATAGTTTCTGATGATAATATGGAAAACATTCTCTCCCTTTGACAACAATGCCAAATAAATATTTTACAAATATCTGACATTCTGTTAACTAAATCCTTCTTTCCATAATATATTCCTTGAATTTCCCTTATCCATTGTCAATATAACTATCTTCTCTAGTGCTTGGTTCTGATATATACCTTTATGTATACAGATGTAGCATTGAAGTTCAGC
>MU226176.1:3305458-3332644 GCA_018584345.1 Thuja plicata | reverse complement strand
AATATATGTAATTGAAATTGCAGAAATAGACAAAGTAAATGCATAAATTCACCTTGCTTGTAAAAGTCTTTGTGGAGGATTCGAATCCTTGAATCCACAAGTATGTATGCACCAATGGATCTATAATTTAGGATGTAGGATGTCTTCAATCTCTTTCTTGTAGATCTCCAACACCAAGTCTTGAATGGGTTCTTGATTTGGAAGAGGCTTGGAGGAAGGTGGATGGAGAGATCACCAAAAGGGGCACTATGTAGCTTCAATCCTTCAATGGCCTCCAATGGATCTCCTTCATGAAAATGGATGCATGCTTGCTTCAAATCTTTCTCCTTAGCTTTCTTGAACTACACTTGAAGATAGTTTGAGAATGCTTGATCACCATTAGAAGACTTAGAGAAAATGAGAGGAGAAAGCTCCCTTTTATATGAAATTAGGGCACAATCTTCTAAGGAGGTCGACATAGGATAATTAAATTCCCATTAAAGCCTTTACCCCTAAGAGAGGACCTATATTAAATATAATTTAGGAATTGACGCTTTGAAACCCAAAATAGCCAACCCGGAAGCGGGAAACAACTTTTTCAAAGACTGACATCCGGAAACTATGGGACCCTGAGATTTGAACCCTGGGTCAAGGTCGAGGTCGACCTTGACCTAGGTCAGGGTTGAGGCCAACCTTGACCTAGGTCAGGGTTGAGGTCGACATAGACCCAAAAGGTCAACCCTGACCCTTAGGTCAAAGATCTCAGATTTGCAGTCCAGGATGCAAAAATCAGGTTGGAAAGAAGTGGAAAGTGGGGCAGAACAGGGGGAAAGCCAGGTCTAGATCAGGAACCCATTCAAGGTGCTTGATATGACCCCAAACCACTTACTCGAAAGGATAAACCAGTCTACCATGGAAGTGCTTCCATTTTCTGACTATACAAATCCTTACTGAAATTTGGGTTTAATAGGGCAGGGGCTTCTATTAGAGACTCTTTAATGGTTTGGAAACTAGCTTTCCCTTCTTTGCTCCAACAAAAAGATGTATTCTTCTTCAGCATTGTTGTCAAAGGCTTTAGTAGATCTGCAACATTATGCAAGAAATGCTTGACAAAGTTAATCCTTCCTATGAAAGATTGAAGACTTTTCTTGTGATGTGGTAAGGGTAGCTCTAGAATAGCTGCAATCCTCTCAGGCTCTACTATAATTCCCTTTTTGGACACTATATATCCCAATAGTTTTCCTTCATGGACTAAAAACACACATTTCTTGGGATTAAGAGATATCCCAAATTCTCTACACCTTTCAAATATTTTCCTCAGATGTTTGATATGGTCTGTTGTATGTTTAGAATAAACAGTTATGTCATCTAAATAGACCAGTACAAATTTGTACATGAGGCTTTTAAAGGCTATATCCATTTCCATTTGAAAAGCAGCACCTGCATTAGACAAACCAAAGGGCATCTTTTGATAAGCCATGGTCCCCCACTTGGTTGTAAACACAGTCTTATATTGATCTTCTTCATGAACCAAGATCTGATTGTATCCTGAATAGCCATCCACTAATGAAAATCTCTCAGATCTAGAGACACATTGTAGAATTTTCTCCATAGAGGGTAATGGATGACGGTCTTTTAGGGATGCCCTATTAAGGTCTCTGAAGTCAACACATAGCCTCAACTCACCATTCTTCTTCCTAAGAAGAACGAGGTTGGAAACCCAACTAGTGTGCTTAATGGGGTAAATGATACCTCTCTCTATTAATTTGAGGACTTCTTTATGCATGAGTGGTTCTAACTTGGGATTTACAGGCCTTTGCTTTTGCCTGACCAGTTTGGCATTAGGTTCCAATTCAATGGTATGTTGAGCAAGGGCAAGATTAAACCCCTCGAGGTCCTCATATTGCCATGCAAAGGCATCACTAAATTCTTGAAATAATTGGGTGTAAACCTGTTCTTCTGAATTAGTATTTACCTTCCCAAATTGTAAACTTTACCTGGTTCTAACTCTAATTCAGTACAATGTTCTTGTTGGACTACCAGGCCAACTTTGCTCTTTTGTGTTTGGTCATCTCTGTTGAAGACATATTCCAGGGTGACAAGCCCCTTAGGCATCTTATTGGATCTTAGTTGTATCACTTGATCACCATAGTTCTGCAATAATCTATCTTGGTTATGTTTTGAGAAAATGTCCTCTTCAAATAAGAACTGTAGAATTTGCTCGTCATTGTCAAACACTTGCCAATTGACATTGTTATCAGGAATAAAAGGTCTGAAAATCACTTTGATATGTTGTTGATCCCTTTCTTTTGAAACACTTTTAGGAATATCATACTGAGATCCAACAACATCTAATCTATCTGCATTCTGATTTAATTTCCTAGGGATTGCGATAATATTGAAAGCATGGAGATCTTCAATTGCATCCCAAAATCGATGCTTATATGCTCTCATTATATCACTTTTAGTTGCACTTATCCCTCTTACTTGGCTAACAACTAGCTCGTTGTCACCATATACCTTTAGGGCTCTGATCACTCTCTTTTTAGCCCATTCCAACCCATTCACTAGGCTCTCATATTCAACAGTGTTACCAGTGCAGGAGAAGCTGAACCTAAAGGCTGCATAATACTTCTCCTCTTTTGGAGAAACTAGCATTGCACCACCTCTAGCACCATGTTTGCTTCTAGCACCATCGAGGTATAGCTCCCAAACTTGGCTGCATTGATCTTCTAAACCTTTGTTTCCCTTGGAGAGATTTGGCTCTATGCAACTTGCTTCTTGAATCAAATAAGTCCCCAAGCTAGCATCCCAAATAACATTGGCCTGGGCCTCAGAGGGTCTCTGAGATTCTAATTCATCTAGATAGATATCTGGGATACCTTCTAGCTTGGTGGTTGTTTCCCTGATGATTGGGAAGTCATCGCCATCAAGTGCAAGACAACTTGCATTGATTACATTGGACACGTAAGGTTCTATATGGTGTGCTTCCAATGATTTAGACTTGATAGTGACCTTAGTCCCATACCTTGTATGAAAAAGCATGTGTGACCAATCAGAGGAAAGATACCCTCCTATCTTGGTTGTAAACTCCCTCGACAAGCATATGGCAAATAGGGCAGGGAGGTCTATGATGTATATGTCGAGCATGATAGAGAAATTGGGGCTTGCATGGAGGACTAGGCTGGTATCCTTAGCTACACCTATCGTGTTCACTAAAGAACCATCAAGCTGGGTAACTTTCTTTTGGAAAGGCTCATATTTCAAACCCGCTTGGTCAGCCACCTTCTTAGGCATGACAGTGCTAGTAGCCCCACTATCTACCATACAATTATGTATCAAAGATTTTCTAATAAATAAAGATACATAAAAATGGGGTGGTTTTGAGTTCCTACCTTGCATGTTATTAGCTTTGGAGTTGCCACTTGGAACCTCCTCCTTCTGATCAGTGTTAACCAACACTGGCTTAACAACTTCTTTTATTGTAGGTGGCTGAGGAATTACCTCTTTAGTCATTGCTTTCTTCAATATTTTATGTTGTCCCGGAATAGCCAAAGAGTCCCACATAGACATAGTGATATTTGCTTTCTTCATATTATCCACTATGTTGAAGGGTACAACTGTGTGTACTCTTTGGTGTGTCTTTACTATGATAGGCTCAACATCCTTAGACTTTTGATTTTCTTTGACTGGAATGGCGGGGGCCTTCTTCAGCATGATAGGAGCAAAAGGCAGTGAAGATTTTGCAGATGTAGAAGTCCTATCTCCTGTTTGCTCCATGTCTTGAGCTCTTCTTTTAGACTTGGTGTTGGCAACAATGGTGGATTCACCATTTACTCCATTGAAATCTTGTCTCTCCCAATTAAAAAGAGAAGTTTCATCATGTTGTGCCTCCTGGTGAGGAGGTGGCTCGCTGGAAGAAACCTCTGATTGAGTAAGTGAGACGCTTTGAACCATCAGTGCTTGGTGTACCCTCCCATTTAAGCATGTTGTCTGATTATGGGACTGATTGCAAGGGTAACACCACTCCATCTCTGCAGCAAGATTATTTTGACTTGGGACCACATCCCTAACTGGATTTACAGAATTGAGAGGGGTAGGATTGTAAGTCTGAGATGGTCTCTGATTGTAGTTTTTCCTTTGCCCTTGATAACCTCCTTGAAATTGGGGTCTATTCTGCTGATAAGACTATCCCTGATTTTGATATTGTTGATTGGGACTTTGATTTTTCTGCTGAAGAGGAGGTCTACTCCCCTATCCTTGTTTCTTTATACTAGTCAGCTTGTTACTCATAGTTTGCATTAATTTCTTCATCTCTTGTTGATTGCTTCTTAATTCTAATAGCTCCTGAGAAGGGTCCTCCCTTGCTTCCCCATAACTGGTATTTGCTCGAGGTGTTACGATAGTGGGTATTGGAGTAATTGGAGCTATTTGCAAAGGCATGCTTGGTTGTATGTCAGGGAATATGGGCATGGGCGGCCTCGGGGCTATCATGCCAGCTTGTATTAAACAATTCTCTGCCTTGTCAACAATGTCAAAAGCTTGAGGTAATGAAGTACCTCCCATAGATTGAACCATGACAGAAATATTACTATTTAGACTTCTTAAAAAACATAGAAAGGCATGATCAGCTGAAGGTCTTACTGAGGTAGGAATTCTATTCCATGTCTTAAGAAATCTGCTATTGAAGTCTGTCATCTGTTCCTAAGGAGCTCTTTTAATGGTTGTCAGTTGCTCAACCAGAGATAAGTTATATGATTTATCCTCAAAGTATTTACTTAATGCATCTCCTAATCTATCCCATGAATTAATGGAACCGACAGCGAGAGTTCTAAACCATTCTAAGGCCTTACCTTTGAAAGAGGTTGCTAATAGCTTAGTAGCCACATCTTCTTCTGTGATGTTATGTATACTACAGATAGTAGTCACGTCTCTTATGTGTTCAAAAGCTATCATCTGTCCTTCACCTGTAAAATCAAGTAGAATTTTAAGCGCTACCAAGGGTACATTATGATGTTGAGAAAAGTTCAAAGGGCTACCTTGATTAAAGGGGGCAAAAGCAAAATGCCTAGCCATTGCAGGAGCTGTGACTCGTTGAGTAGCAACTGTGTGAGTTGTATTTAAGGGTGGAGTTGAATCTTCTTGTAGCTCTCTAGTTAGGGATCTTCCTCTTCTTCTGGAATGAAAAGGCCAAGGTCTCCTCTCTGAAGTTTCAAGTGGTGTAGACTGTACCCTCCTTGTAGGGGGTGTTCTTTGAGATGATCTTCTATAGTTCCTTTTGGAAGGCAACTGTGTGAACTCAGAAAGCTTTGAGCTTCTTGTTTCAACTTTTCTTATAAATTTTGAACAGGACTAGGTCTTTTGTTCTTCACCAATGGAGTCGCCAGATATACTTGATAGTTAAACCTCTTTAAGTCTTTATTATGCAACCAGTATATCAGAAATAGCATAATCTTGGTAAGTAAACTTCTATTGGAGTCCCACCGGGCGTGCCAAAACTATTAGACACCTAGATTTGCACCCTTACCCAAGCTCTCATAGTCTTGGTAATCTAGTGTAACATGGGAATCATCTCAAGGTTGTGGGACCTTTTGCTAACCGAGACAAGACCTCTAAATTCTAGGCTAGTTCCTCTTGATATGTCACCCAAATTTGCTTCTTGACATAAAAGTAAACTTTTTAAGGAAAAGGGAGAGAAGGAATGCGTGAAAGGGAAATAATTGAAAGCAAATTATCCTACTAGGTGATACACTGAAGGTAACTTGAATCATAACACATTGACTAATCTCAGCATGAAACCTTGGAACAAATAGAACACAACTTCCTAGATAGGCTTGCATAAACATTTCATAGAGAGGCCTGAGATAAACATAGGCTATTTAGGGAAAGAAGTAATTTCACAAACAATAGCATATTCACTATTAGTAGACACAAACTATGACCTGCAAACAAACATCCACTTTTGCAATTCAGCACAGGAATGAGACAAAATGACAGGGGACTGTAGAATATCCACAAAATCATCTGAATCAAATCATCCACAGTAGTACACACTATTGCAAAAATAAAGAGGGCTCAGGGGATCCAATGTTTCTCTAAAAATCATTAAATATATTCTAATTCAGTAAGAGAAATTCAAACAAGAAAGCCCAGGGACAGAAAAGATGTCACAAAAAGCTTTTGCAATATCTGAATATTAATGAAAGATTATAAACTATAGAAAATAGAGGGCAGAAAGAATGCCACGGATAACTCCTAAGCCAGGAAAACTCTGAGCTCTAAAAGCTCTCAAAACTGATATATATACTCCCCAACACGCAGGCTTGGAGTCAATCTGATCCTATTAGGGTTACAATTGATTGTAATAGAATATTCAAAAAAAACCTAACACCACCAAAATTGCTCTTAAATGCATCATAAAGATATCTTTGATCGATCAGGTATATCTTTGAAATCTTTCCTACCACCATCAATTTTGCTTCTGCGAAGTCGACTGATCCATCTACTTCTTTGCAAGCTGGTTCTGTCATAACTTCTGAGATTAGATATTTGAATTTTAAATAATTAAAAGGTAATGGTCAATGGAGGCGCGTACACCTGTATCAATGGCCGAGAGAAGATTCCTTTCTGAGTTTAAAATGTGACCACAAATTTCCACTTTTGATCCGTTATCTTAACCCCTAACCACATCTTCACCTTTGGCTACCTTTTCCTTTTGTCGCTGGGTCGCCGGGCCTTCTCCTTAACTCTGGGTTTATAATGAGATCACACGACCATCACAGGATCAGAATCAGCATCGATGGCTATTGCTAAGTCTCCAGACCATATAATAATATCCCTTTTCTTTGCGAGACTTAGCGACTGTTCATATGAAAGCTGGGCCCGCCTCTACCATGTGTCACACCGTGATTTGCCACACAACTAACTCTAAGATGGCCCATCATTAACCATGGTTCAAATCTGGCAATAACCCGACTGAGCAAATGCAAAGTCTCATAATTTTTTGTTAACCTTAAAGCCCGTCATGAGATCATGCGACTGAAAGGGAATCTGTAACTTAACTCATCTTTAAACTCAAGTCACATGTGAAGCTGGGAATTATATTGAGTCATGTGATCTCTAGACCTTTTGCTAACTCTAGGTTATATCAAGAGATTACTCGACCTCCCTATGATCGACATTTGATTCAATGATCGTCACTAAGTCTCCTGATCAAAATAGAATATGCTTTTCCTTTATGAGACTTAGAGACTAGAGAGAGTCTGCGGGTCGCCGAATGATTTGGAATATTCTACTTTTATTGCACGACTTAGAGACCAAATGCAAATTGTTAATGCGCACATGGAAATTGAAGAACTTAAGTCACCCAAAAAGGAAATGGGAAAATAGAACAAGTCTTGGGTGACTAGGGTTTTATCAAATACATAGGTTCTTCAACACTTAGATTATTTTGCATGGGTAGAAGCAAAACAAGGACTGAAGAGAATGCAGAGAACACAAACAAGATCAAAAATTTAAGGTCTACCTCACAGACTAGGCTCAACCCTCGTGGGAGCATCATTTTACTCCACCTGTAGCCAAAATCTTCATAATGGGGAAAATTTGGGTAACAACACCAAGAGCATGGTAGATTTCATTCATATCTTATAATTATTGGACTTATTAGAACCCGTGAAAAAAACAATTTGTATTTAAAAAGAGGAAATGATGATAAGATGCTTATTGCTGAAATATTTGTTGATGATATCATATATTGGAGGTAATGATAACTTATGTACTTTATTTGCTGATGAAATGAGAAAAGAATTTGAGATGTCGATGTTTGGTCAGATCAAATTTTTTCTAGGATTGTAAATTTTACAACAGACTGAAGGTATCTACATTACTCAATCAAAATACATCAAGGAAGTACTAAAGACATTCATAATGGAGGAATCAAAACCAGTTGGAACACCTATGGTGACAGGATGCAAACTGACAAAAGAAGACAACACACCCGAGGTAAATCAAACCTTGTACAAATCTATGATTGGTAAATTGATGTATGTTGTTCACACAAGACCTGACATGACACATGCAGTTGGAATAGTTGTAAGATTTTCTGCTAACCCCAGGGAATCACATATGACCGCTGTAAAAAGAATTTTTATATATTTGAAGAATAATGAGGATTACAGACTATGGTATAAAAGAAAAGGCAAATTTGAATTGAAATTTTATACTGATGCTGATTGGGCTGGGAATATAGATGATAGAAAAAGTACTATTGGTGGAGCATTCTTTATTGGAGAGAGACTTGTTACTTGGATGTTGAGCTGGCAATTGATAATTTTGAGGTAAAAGATAAAGTTTGTTATTTGATCAAATGGTTATGAAAATTCAATGAAGATCATACGACAAAGATTGAAATGTGTTTTTTAACATGACTGCCAAGGAAGGATCAAGCAGGAAAATGAACGATGAAGATTAAGCGACAAGATCCGAAAGATGAAAATTAAATGGTACATGATGTCTATATAAGACACAAGAGATTCATTTCTTAATCGTGTTGACAGATGTTGAAGTATACATGCAAATTTTATGCATGACTGATCAAACTGGTTAAAGATAGAACCAAGCATTTTCTGCAGACATAACCAAGCAAACAAAGGAAAGAGGATTACCGAGCTAAACAAGTATGAAGTATGAGATGAATTGAAGAAGTACAAATTGATCGGAGGTATTCTGTACTTAAAATAGATCTGAATATCTGCAAATTAGAGTTGTATTTGAATCAGATCATTACTGTATCAGTTTAACCATTGTTACAGATAAATCTCTTAACCGAGTGGGACAGTGAGTCCTTACTATAACATTTAGAGAATGTTGATTATTTTCTTGTTGACCCCATAGTGAATGCCTGGTCAAGAGAAAATTGTTAGTTTTAAATCCTCTAACAAGGTCACATTTAACAATGTGCATTGTAACCTTTAACAAGGTTGGCTCCTCATCGAGCTTACTTCAGAAGAGTGAAAATATTTTTGGGTTACCGTTCCCATGTGGTTTTTCCCTTAATAGGGTTTCCACGTTAAAAATCTATGTGTCAATGTGTATGAATGTTGTGGATTGTTATTTTACTTTATTGACCTAGATCGGTAATCACAGTATTAATTTACTTACACTCAGTAAACACTATTGATGAAAGTTTAAGATTACATAATACATTTTCACCGAGCTGAGTTTTATATAATTGAATTTGTTTTGGTATACATCTTGAGAAATTTGGGACTGTAGGATTATTTATGAGGAAATTGATTCTAATTGATTCACCCCCCTCTCAGTTATTCTAACACACCTTTCATTAATGCATAATCGGAAGGAAGATGACCCAATAGGATCGAGCAGGGACTAAGCGCTAAGTGAGTGCAGTGATCCTTCACTATTGTGATTAAGAATGAGATGGATTTTGGGAGATGATCTAGTGATGCAAGATAACTGATTAAAATAAGCTAATTTAAGCAATTTTAAGAAAATATTGATTGATAGAGATAGACAAGAACCTGCAATTACTTGAAATGGAAAGTTAGAAACTATATTGACTTGTACACCAAAATTGAAGCTATTTTTTGGGGAACAAAATGCAATGGGGTGTTTTGTTCCTAGTGTTTTTGCCCAGTTTCAATTGTAGACCTTCTAGTAGAACTTGTACTTCTAGATCTAGTCTCAACAATCACGCTACATGTACTTGCACACATGAAAAGAAGGAAGAAGGTTGGATAAAGGGGTTTTCCTCAGTCAAACCCTTGTCTAGAATCAACCTTGAAGTGAAATGAAAGAAACAAAAGTGTGATGTTATATAGAAAAAGCTAGATCAGAAAAATAGAATGTATCATACTTTGATAATGCAAATGCTTTTTTGAATGTGTTCAAGTATGTTAATGAAATAGCTTTTACTTAACACAAAAACCCAAAATAAAATCATGAAAGACAAAACCTTATGTACTGTAAGTTGTAATTCACCACAATACTTGATTGAGAAGAAAGAAGAAGATGCATGTGGGTGTATCTCCTTCCTTGATAGATTACTCCTTTACTTGGACTTCAATGTGGGGAAGAAGCTTGATCCATAGAGAAGAACACCTTGAATGCTTGAGAAGAACTCTAGATCTTGAATGCTTGATTGCTTAATAATAGATGTCAATGCTTGATAATTTTGATTGTGCCTACTTGATAATAGATGCATGGATCGCTTGATGATAATATTGGATATCAAAATGGGGAAAGATAGGGTGTTTATATACCTCTCACAACATCTCGGGGGGTTCAAACACAAGAAGGCCAACTCTAGATCAAAATATCTAACTAAACATCTGAGGTAGGACCCCGAATCCAATTTGGGCCTGATCCTCACAAAATAAAATGCCCTAGGCATTATGTTCCCAAGAGAAACATTCCCTAGGCATTATGTTCCAACCAATCAAAGCTCAGATCGGGACCATGGGTCTTGGACATTCAGAGGATGCTAGATTACAGAGTACAACCAGTTCCGAGATTGAGGCAGAACAAAAAGACCACAAATAGTAATATATGGACTAGGTGTTGAAAAAATTATGTAATTAGAGGAAAATAGAGGAGCACACTTAGAAATAATGGATTACCTCGATTTTGAACAAGAGTGGAATGATAGATGATCCATATTTGAATCTAGGTGTCAATTAAGTGCCATATGAAGTCCTACTATGAAAATACACTAAGGTGGGTGCTAAATAAATCCATAAATTATACACTAATTGAGTGCTTAAAATTTAGGATGGTACATAAATTTAACTAATTTAGAAGCTACTATTATGAGGGAGTTTAACTTGTAGAAAATATTTGAATCCACATCAATGTTGCCTTTGAATACATGGTCTTTAATTGATAAGATTGATTGATGCCAAGTCCCATTAATAGAGTGCAAGTAGATCAAACATGGAATAGAAGATACATCTTTCACTAACATACAAATCTTGGTCACTATAATACCATCGTCAAAAGATAGATCTTGAGTTTGCTAGGACCCCAAAGAATGTCCAATTTTCTTTAGTATAGCTGGACCAACAAATTCCAATGAGATACTCAGTAGGATAAACTGAGATGGAAGGGGAAAATGGTTTTCCATAGAAAATGTTATACGTGGCTTCTAGGAACAACAAAAAGAAGAAAATGTATATACCAATTTACATATTTATCCAATATTTTGTTTTTGGCCTCCAGATTTTCAAAACTTACCACAAACAATTTGAAGATAAAAGGTGAAAGTAGAGGGAAGCATACCAATTTTTTGAGATCCACTTATGGAAATCACACATATATACCTTACCCCTTAGATCTAGACAACCATGATATTGGAATGAAGGCCTCTCACAAAAAAATCAAAAGGTGATTCCTTAATATTGACAGAAGGGAATGGATGCCAATAACTAGCCTCCAATAGTAGGTGGTGGTCATGTTTTCATGAACCTTTCTCTTCAAGATATTTTCCCCAGACAACCTATTCCCCTTGGAATGATGGATCACAACATTTGAAAAACCCTTATTTCCAAATTGATCAAAACTTTGATTTGTAAAAAAGACAAGGTTTATATTGGAGGAGCTATACCAAGAGCCATGTCTTCTAGATCTGTAACAACCTCTCATATTTTTTTATTATAAAAAAGTTGAAACGTGAGCCATACCTTCCTGATCTCTACCCAAAATGAAACATTGAAGTGAATCTCATAGATCAAAACATGCCTAAATGCTCTTTTGAATAGGAAGTCTAAAATGAATTTTTGCCCTAGTGATGTTCTTCACAACCTTGAGGAAAAGGCTTACACTTATCAATCCACTAACCATTTTCATAAACCCTTTGTTGCACATGATTTAAAATAGCCCCTTGACGTGGAGGTATGTTGTTATTAGCTTCAAAAAGTTACAAATCTACCTCATCTGCACAATACACCCTATACGTTGCCATCGTTCTAGTAATCTACCCATGTTATATTTGTATGAATGTGTGTATATTTGTATATTTATGCACATATACATATATCAACTTAATATATATAAACTCATATTTAGACACAATGTAGGATTCGTAAAAACCCATCTATCCTTTTATTTCTTATTCATTGTTTGGTAGATGGCTAAATTGACTTCTAGATATTTTTCAATCTACTTTGGCATATTTGTATATTTATATGCACATATACATATATCTACAAAATGTATACGTATTCTCATATTTAGGCATAATGTAGGATTTGTAAAAGAAAAGAAAAGAAAAGTTTGAAGATATTAAAAATGTACCCAAGAAAATGACACTACAAATAACACATAATAATGATTACAAGAAAGCTGATATGAGGGTTTCATAGAATCTCGTAATGGCTTGAACAACATTACATTTCACAAAAAATTATAATACATAGTAATTATTATGTGTTATATGTAGTCATTATTATATTTTTTGTAAAAAGCCTTAAATAATAATATGCATGATATATATTTAACCAAATAAATAAGAACGATTCCACACATCTAACCAATGAATTGGCTTTCTTTCAACCTTTCTCTTTTCTTTATGCATTTGACTTTGTCCTTCATAATCACAATCACTCCCCCCCTTCTTTTATTTCTTAAGAACTCCCTTAATAACATTTGCATTCAATTAACCCTCTCATCTTCCTTCTGTGCCCACATTGCACATGCCATTTACCACCTTCTCATACTCCACTCAAGTCTAGTTAAGACTCCAGTCAAGTGTAGTTAAGACCCTACCTTTTGCCTCCTTTCTAGGTGTTGAGATGGGATGACGATAATTCCAAGGAGGTGTTGTCTTAAATTTATAGGTAAGATAATTTATTATTTGAATTTGACGTTCTTATGCATGCATTTGTAATTTAAATATTATCATTTATATTATTTTTTACAAAACTCCATCTTAATCATAATTAATTCTTTTTATATTGAAATAAAAAGCTAGACAAAAGAATGAACTTTCCCCTCAATCTTTCACATACCCAATTGATAGCCATGAAATGACACAATCACACATTTAATTCCTTAACCAAAATGCAAACAAAACTTGACCTTTAACCACAAGTATTGGTTAAGCTAGTTACAGAGAAATCAACAAAGCCAATTACTTTAGGAAATTGATATTCTTAACAATGACAATACCTTATATGTATGTGTGCTTCTCGACAACATGATATGTTTGCTCATAGTTTCAATCTACCACTCTCTTTCATGACGTTCTCCTCTTCGTCTAGGATGAGGAAAACATTTTTCATCTCATCATAATGTAGCTAGTCCATTAATCATAGTCATATCATAATCTAGTTAATAATCAAAATTTACATTAATGATCAAATAAAATCATTGTCAATTCTCATGTTATCAATACTATCATCCATAGCTAATATATTATGAACCATAAATTTACATCATAATGCTTGAAGCAATAGAACTATAGATATTCAAATATTAAATCTATGTAATAGAGTCATCAAAATAAATATTGAAAATGTCACATCATTAAAATACTTAAAAACTCAATGTGACATAAAGAAAACCAAAGACAATATAAAAGATACACACATTAAATTTATAATATAAAGTTAAATCTAAAAAAATATTGGTAAGAGTTTTAAAAATTATAGATGAATGACATATGATACCAATTTTTTTAGGGAAAAATCTAAGAACTAGAGTCCTATTTTCTTATAGAAGATTCTATTTTATCTTATAGAATAATTTTTTCCTTCTTCTAGAATCCCCCACTCCATAAAAAATAGCCCCTCAACTATTATAAGACCCCTTCCCAAAGAACCAACCTTGGAGAAAACTCCATGGTTAAACATGCTTGAGGTGGGGTAGTAGTGAGACGGGTGACTCAGAAGATATTAAACTGCATGATCTAGTGGACCTAATTAAAATTCATTCATTCAATAGATATTAAAAAAGGTGAAAAATCAATTTATTTATTTTGGAAGCTCTACATTACCTAATCCTGCCACCGCACCAACCGGAACAGTCAGGCTGTCGACTGCAATTCGTTGGCATTGCCCAAGTGATAACCTCTCAACACAAAATAAACAAATTCAAATAATTGAAGGGTCCACACGGATTCCAAACAAAAATCCATTATAGTCCAAACAAACGAAGCTATTTTTTTTCAAAAATCTTGTGTACTAAAGGAGTTCGAGTACCTAAGAGCTTCAGATCAGTTTGCTTTACTTAGGGCTTGGATTGGGCCTGCAACAAGCAAATCTATCTCCCTCCGCATCCGTACAATCCGCTTAAAAGAAAGCTGCATTTAATTTGTATTCTCTTCGTTTTCCGATAGAATTTGTGGGAAATGAGAGAAATTATTAGTGTTCATATTGGACAGGCCGGGATTCAAGTAGGAAATTCTTGCTGGGAGCTTTACTGCCTTGAGCATGGAATTCAGCCAGATGGAACCATGCCCAGGTGAGTTTTATTTCTTTTTTTCTGTCATATGTTTCTGGGATTTGAAACCGTGTCGATCGCTTGAATAGGCGCGGGCTCTGTTTTGGTGGGTTTCTGTTTCGTGAACTGGGTTTGCTTGATGATATCGTGGGTCGGTTTTGGTTGAGATTCGATGGATTTTGTCTTGAAATTTTGTTTTCTTGGGCAGTGATACCTCGGTGGGTGTGGCGCACGATGCTTTTAATACGTTTTTCAGCGAAACTGGTGCGGGGAAGCACGTGCCTAGAGCTGTGTTTGTAGATCTGGAACCGACTGTTATTGACGAGGTTCGAACTGGGGCCTATCGGCAACTTTTTCACCCGGAGCAGCTGATCTCTGGAAAAGAAGACGCTGCCAACAATTTTGCTCGTGGTCATTATACTGGTAAGAAAAGAAGACTTCTCTATGCCAAGAAAACTGTGGCACCTTATTCTTCTGTTTGATTTCTTTTTAATGAATATTGTGTGAGTTTATGAGCCGGCTTTAAGTGATTTAGGGTTAGGTTGGATCACACTGTTAAGATTGCTTATTATGGCTCTTACTTAATTGCCTAGCTTATTTGTTACATTACGACCCAGCTTATGTGGATGTTTTCCTTGAGTTTCAATATTAAAGTTCTTTTAATTTTTTTTTAATATTTCGTGATGCTGATGAGATTCTGGACTTTTGTGCAATGTGGCAAGTTTGGATCATTATGTTCAGATCATAACCTTGTTCACACATTTGTATGAAATTGTGTTGCTATATGTACTTAAAGGTTGCATTAGGACTTAGGTTCCAATTGTTATTTTTCTCTATAACTTAGAAAGTTGTGTAATCGCCATGGCTCTTCTGACTGGATGTTTTTCTCTTTGGCATCAGCTCCTATTGTGCATGTGAATCCATATTTCACTTACCCACATTTTATGTTCTACTACTTTGTTGATATTTCCCTATGGTTACGAGTCGTTACCCTACAACATTGACATGTCCTCCTAGTTATGGGTCACGGCACCAAGATCTTGGTGATATGTTTCTCTGGTAAGGGCCCGCTGCCCCACCACCTCAGAGATATGTCGTCTTTGTTAAGGGACGCTGCTCCTCAATCTTGGTCACATGTTCTAGTTATGATACCTTAGCGGATCATGCAGCAATGCTCCCTTTACATTACATCACAAGCTTTTAAACCTTTAAGGTTGGATTTGAAGTTCTTTGATCTTTTGTTATTTTAATGTGATTGAATCTGTGGTGGTTTAGATCTCTCTCATTGTTGACGCTTCTTAATTGAATTTAAAGTCTGTTCTAGTTTTTAAATTACTGTGTTGTGGTATTGGATACCTGGATCACCCTCAGACTACTGTGACATGATACTTTTAATTTCTTAGTTTATATTGGAAGTGTGCTTTCTTTTTACAGAATTACTTTGACGTGTGGGCATTTCTTGATCGTTCTAACGCTAATACATACCTTTAACTTTATATTCGCTTCCGTTTGACTTGTAGATCTGGTTTGATCTCTGTTTTTATTTTACAGTGGGAAAGGAAATTGTGGACCTTTGCTTGGATCGAGTGAGGAAACTAGCAGATAATTGCACAGGTTTACAGGGGTTTTTGGTTTTCAATGCTGTTGGAGGAGGAACAGGATCTGGGTTGGGTTCATTGCTTCTTGAACGGCTTTCTGTTGACTATGGCAAAAAATCAAAGCTTGGATTTACCATTTATCCATCTCCTCAGGTAAACTATGATCAATACTACAGAAGTAATTAATCTGGGTATATTTTGAGCACTTTGTAAGAATTAATCAATGCTGATTCTGATGTATATCGAGCTTTTTGTAGCTTTATTAATATTGTGATGGACTTGGGTATACTGTTTGTCCTTTTATTTTGTGATTGAAATTTTTTGACCAAGACATGATGGACCCATTTTTTTTCCCTTTACATAACCATAATTATGGTTCCTTTTATTAGTGATTGTATTGTGGTATTGTGGTATTTTGCAGCTCGAGAGATGTGGCTTATCTCTATATATATCAAGTTGTAAGATTGTTACAAGGATGACGAATTAAGAACTGCGAGGCAGACTTCTAAATTTGGTCTATTTTCAAGCTTTTTGTCTCTCTGATTGTATTGAAGCAGAAGTATATTAAAGTTCAGTGGGTCTATAGTTTCTTTTCGTATCATGATGTGGCTTATCCTAATTCGTTTTTTATTGCTTGCTTTTCAAAAACTCATTGCTTCTTAGTATCACTCTTGGGCAGACCTAGTATCACTCTACAGTACTGTGTCAACATCAGTTGTTATGCAGCCCCCTTGGCTTTGGTTGCCTCTGTGTTTTACTTACCTAGGTGTTACATTCCGTGAGTTGATGTTGCCAAATAGCTTATTTGACAAAGAAGCCTCCAAATTGGTGATTTTTTTTTGGCAATTGTTATTTTATTCTATTAAGTTAATGAGCCAATGTTGTTCTAACCTTGATTAACTGTACTTCTACTTTTGTTGTCCTAAATCAGAATTCCAAAGAATCCTGTACAGTTTTTGAGTCTTTTCATATTTTGATTATTTACAATGGCTGCTATGGGCTTAGGCATAAACAAATCTAGCCTCGTTATTACATTGTTAACAAGGGATGGATTGTAATGGCATGAGTGTGTTCACAAAAACCCTTGAATATGAATTTGATGGCTGTATGCACATCAATATAATAACTAATTAATAATTTTAGATTTAAAAAATAACATTATGTAAGATATTATTTATATAACTAAAACTAGTCTATTATATTATCTTTCTTTTGGTGTCTTTTGGATAGATTTCTGTAGTGATTAAGCTAACACCATTAGGTAATGCGTTATACGGTGAAATTGAGTTTTATTAGATTCCAACTTCGAAGGAGTATGTGGGATTTATTTAAGGAGAACTATATATCATTGAATAATGTTTTTTTATTTCGAACTGTGTTGGATTACTCTGTTGAAAAAGCGCACTGATTTTTTTTTCTTTTAGCTCAAGAAGGGATGTATCATTAAATAGTGTGTGTTGAGTTGAGTTGAGGAGAGGTGTATATTGTTCATGTTGTATGGTGTGTTTAGTTGAGTGGAGGTGTATATTGTTGGATACAGAATTGTGTTGAGTTGTAAAAGTGTTAATGTATTTGTTATGTTGTTTATGATATCCTCTTTCGGTAGATGTGATACGTAGAGTTCAATGAGTAAATGGATACATTGTTAGGGAATGATTTATGATATGATAAAACAGTGTTTTATTCGTCTCATTAATAACAGGTTCTTTGCATTTTGATATTCTGGTGTTTTATTTTCATTTTATTGTCAAAATACGTTCTCTCATCTATTTCTTTTTGCCATCAATGATTGGCCTTGCCTGATTTGAGTTTTATTTGTCCTTGTCTTACCCAATTGAAAGAAATTGTGTAGGTTCTTAGTGCAAAAATATTGTGTCGAGATTCTGAATTTTGAATTGTTGGAGATGGAACTTTAGTTCTGCAAACACATGCATTCTGATATTCTGGTGTTTTATTGGCTTTTGAGTAGAGGTGTATATTATTGTATAGTGTGTTGTGCAGAGCTGTGACAGTGTAATATATTATATAAAATTTAGCAAATAATTCGATACTTTGTTAGCGGGCGATTTCTAATAAAACAGTGTTTTATTCTGCTTATTAAAAACAGGTTTTGTTTTTA
The DNA here is from genome assembly GCA_018584345.1 of Thuja plicata. Taxonomy (NCBI): domain Eukaryota; kingdom Viridiplantae; phylum Streptophyta; class Pinopsida; order Cupressales; family Cupressaceae; genus Thuja; species Thuja plicata. The sequence continues at coordinate 3,314,494 of MU226176.1, read as the reverse complement.
ATATTTTGGTGTTTCGTTTGATTTTATTTTTTTAAATCGTTTTCAGTAATATTTCTACTTACCATGCCCAGGATTCCACTGATCTGTAATGCTTTCTTTGATTTGATTATTGTTGGCTTTAATAAAAACAAGTACAAATTTTATTATCTATTCTCTCCGATGTCAAGTTCTGTACTTCTAATAATATATAAGCTTTTTCCTAAACTTCTGTGCTTGTTATTCATTCTGACCAAAAGCTCATTTCTTCTTTACCATTTCATAAAATTTTACTTTTCTGTACTTGTTCATATAAAAAATTGCTTTGCTTGATTTTAACTTTAGTCACCTTTTTCCTTCTCCTAAATTTAAAATAAATTTTGTACATTCTTGGCACCAAAGTTCCTCTCATCTATTCTCTTTTTACCCAATTATTGACCTTGCCTGAATTGAATTTATTCATCTTTCTCTTATCCAATTGAAAGGAATTTAGGTTAACTGCAAAACTATTATGTTGAAAATTTGAATCACGGGACATGGAATTTTAGTTCTCCAAATAATATGGGCATTGAGGGGTCTTCGAAACTTTTTTTTTGCTTCAGGTATCTACGGCAGTTGTGGAGCCATACAACAGTGTCCTCTCAACTCATTCTTTATTGGAACACACAGATGTTGCAGTGCTTCTGGACAATGAGGCCATATATGATATCTGTAGAAGATCCTTGGATATTGAGAGGCCAACTTATACAAACCTGAATAGATTGATTTCTCAGATTATATCTTCACTGACCACATCTCTTAGATTTGATGGAGCCATCAATGTGGATGTGACAGAGTTTCAGACAAATCTTGTACCATATCCTAGAATCCACTTCATGCTCTCCTCCTATGCTCCAGTAATTTCTGCAGAGAAAGCTTACCATGAGCAATTATCTGTTCCTGAGATCACAAATGCAGTATTTGAACCCTCCAGCATGATGGCCAAGTGTGACCCAAGACATGGAAAATATATGGCTTGCTGTCTCATGTACCGAGGGGATGTTGTACCCAAGGATGTGAATGCAGCTGTGGCAACCATCAAGACTAAGCGAACTGTTCAATTTGTTGACTGGTAGGTGGACAACTGTTTTTCTTTCATCTGTTTGATCTGTTATTTCATTCAATTGTTGATTAAACCTTTTTTTTGGGTGGTTAACAGGTGCCCCACAGGGTTCAAATGTGGAATTAATTATCAACCACCCACAGTGGTGCCTGGAGGAGACCTTGCTAAGGTGCAGCGTGCAGTGTGTATGATCAGCAACAATACTGCAGTAGCTGAAGTGTTTTCTCGCATTGATCACAAATTTGATTTGATGTATGCTAAACGAGCATTTGTCCATTGGTACGTTGGCGAAGGAATGGAAGAGGGAGAATTTTCTGAAGCCCGTGAAGATCTTGCTGCTCTTGAGAAGGATTATGAAGAAGTTGGAGCAGAGGGTACTGATGATGTTGATGGAGAAGAAGAATATTGAAGTTTTATGTAACCTACTTCTACTCTGAATTGCAATAATTTTAGTAGTGGCTTGGATTGATTTTTCATTTTTGTAATATACTATTATCAAATTGTAGTATGCGGTACTGCCAAATTGATTTTTTTTGTCAATGGAAGGTAAAATCAAATCAACAAATAATGCTTCATTCTTTTCATTGCAATCTGTTAAATTTTTTTTTATGAAAATAATTTGGCATAATTTTTCTGGGAGGGAGTTTTGGACTTAAGTTTTGGGCTGGATATCAGTTTGTCATCATGCATTAGTTGAACGCAACTAGCAACAGTTATCAGCGTTTGCTGTTGACATTATATAACCAAATGTGTATTGGTATGAAATCTCACCTATATTGATTTCTGTGGGCTTCCCATTCTGGATTTGGTTTTTACTCAATGGGGCAATGTTGCACCACGTTGATAACCTGTTATTGGTTTTAGAAAAAAGAATAATAATTGCCATAAGACATGAAATTAACGGGGATAGTCATATGTTTCTGGCATTATCTTGAGTTTGTTATTAATTAATATCTTAACGATTTAATGCATAAACAAATAGAGCAACTGACTACTTAATAGGATTTGCAGGTTCCTTGTATAAACTATATTTTCTAGTTATTGTTTTTCTTTTTTAAATTATGTTGCAGGTTTCAAACTATTTTCATCTTGATTCTTTTTTCCTTATGGTTGTGGTCAATGCCATTCTACTAATGAATAAGAATGATTACATGGCCTCGTGTGTGGTGCATGACTGATGAATCTACTTTAATTCTAAGGTGGTTTATAATGCCCGACCTTGCTTGTGACTACTGTAGATAGTGAATCCTCTTGCTCTCAATATCTCTATTCTGTATTGCTTATAGAGTTTCTGCAGGCATGTTCTCCATTTTGGCATGAATTTTCCATGCAAAAATCTATATTCAGTTTAATTTCTTATGTTTTATATGATGGGAAGTTGTATGAATGATTTTATATTTGTTATTATCTGTTTATGGCAGTGGCCGATTATATTTAATGCAAGATGGTATAGAATTGATCCGCATTACACATGAAATCAATGCAGAGTGAATGTGGATTCCTATTGCATTATATTTTCTACGCTTAATAGATGAGTGCACTCATGAAAGACTACATGGAGTTAAATGTTAAGTTACTAATTGTTATGTAAGACCCTTGTAATCATATCACAGTAAGCCAAAAAAGCTAAACCTGAACGTGCTGATGAACCCAAGATCTGCTGTTCAAATGCCAGGGAGTAGACTGGAGATTACAAGGCTTGTTTTTTGACAGAAATGTGGATTACATTAGTGCTGACTGTTGATTGCACAATAAACATATGAGAATTATGTAGTTCTCTTCATGGAACTGCAAAGATCATTAACATAGAGCACAAGTATGACAATATCAATCCCCTGATGCTAAAGATACACTGTGTGATCAGAATGGTAACATGTATAGTGTATAGAAAGAAATAAATAGTCCATGTTCTCATACTAAGCTTGAGGGGCTTGTTTGAGACCATATAATGAATGTCTAAGTCTAGAAACTAAGGAAGAGTCTTTTTCAAAACCAGGGGTTGCTCCATATAGATCTCCTCCTGGAGGTTTCCATGCAAGAAAACACTCTTAACAAGTATGACAATATCAATCCCCTGATGCTAAAGATACACTGTGTGATCAGAATGGTAACATGTATAGTGTATAGAAAGAAAGAAATAGTCCATGTTCTCATACCAAGCTTGAGGGGCTTGTTTGAGACCATATAATGAATGTCTAAGTCTAGAAACTAAGGAAGAGTCTTGTTCAAAACCAGGGGGTGCTCCATATAGATCTCCTCCTGGAGGTTTCCATGCAAGAAAACACTCTTAACATCCATCTAAAAAATTGTCCACCCCTGTGAAGCTGCAAGTGAAAGTACAAGTTGAATAGAATTCATCTTGGCAACATGAGCAAAGGTCTCAGAGTAATCAATACCCTCCACATGAGAAAACCCCTTTGCAACAAGACAACCCCTTTGCAACAAGACTAGCCTTATACTTGTCAATAGAACCATCAACATCATACTTGGTATGATACAACCACCGGTAATGAACCAACTTTCTCCCTTTTGAAAGAGAATACAAATCCCAAGTATGATTCTTCATCAAAGAAGAATACTCTTCATCTATATCCCTATCCCACTTTGTGTGACTTTTCGTCTCTGAAAACTTTTGAGGGTCTTCCAAAATGGAATGACTCAGAAGGCTAGAACCAAATTTTTGAGCTTGAGTACGAAGTCTATCTGTAGGATCACTTGTTGAAGAACCTGCTACATCAACTATAAAATAGGCCCACTAGGGCATAATTGGATCATCTAGTGGTGGTGGAGATGGTGAATCATCATCATCATCATCATCATCATCAAGAGAGAATTTCCAAGAGATGAAGATGGAGGAGTGGATAGTGAGGGAGAAGTTAGTGATGGAGAATCCATCATCAGAGGATAGTTCTCATCAAGCTGGACATCCCGTCAAAACAAGACCTCCCTAGAATCATGATCGAACAAACTGTACGCCTTGACATCCTCACAGTAGCCAAAAAATATTAGTGGTCGGCTCTTCCTTCCATGGATTTCCTTTGAGCATCTGGAATAAATTCCCAAGCTTCACTACCAAAAACCTGGAATGTGGAAACATAAGGCTTGATATGAGACCAAGCCTCCTCAGGAGTCATATGTTGTAATGCCTTATTAGGCATCCAATTCTTAATATAGTTGGCACAATTGATTGCCTCAGCCCAAAAAGAAGGTTTCATATCACGTGATTGAAGCATACAATTGGTTATCTCCCGTAAAGTTATGTTCTTTCTCTTAGAAACACCATTCTGTTGAGGGGTGTGTGGAACTGTCAACTGATGTTGTAAACCATGCTCAGTACAAAAATCTCTAAAAGCTTGATTCACATACTCCCCCCCATTGTCGGTGAGTATCCTCCTGATAGAAAGACCAGATTGTTTCTCCCCAAATGTCTTGAAAACATGAAAGGTATCAAAGACGTCGGATTTTTACTTGAGAAAATATACCGAAGTACGCCTGGAGAAGTCATCAATGAAAGTAAGCACATAGTGAGACCTTGAAAATGAAGGAGTCGGAAATGACATGACATCACTGTGTAGTAGATTCAAAGGTACCTTAGCACGAGTGGAGAGACCTGTAGGAAAAGGATCCATGTAATGTTTTCCAAGAGCACAACCTTGACAGACACCATCAGTATAGGAAATCAGAGGAAGCCCACTCACAAGTGCCTGTGTACTCATCTGTTGTAAGTATTTGTAATTAACATGGCCAAAATGCTCATGCCAAAGTCTGCTCACTGTATCTGCATGTGCTATAAGAGAGACCCCAGAAGCATCTGAACTCTTGAAGCCATCAAATCTATATCTGAGACTGAGGATCTACACTGCCAGTAGCCATAATCATATTAGGATCATGGAGATCTTGAATAACCACATCATGTGGTGAGAACTCAATTGTCTTCCCAAAGCTACAATGGAAAATCTGAAAAATTGAAAGGAGGTTTGTCAAAATGGCAGAAACAAGAAGTACATCCTATTGACAACCTCTGAAGAATGAGACAATACTAGAACCTATAACTGCAAGTTGTATGGAGTCACCAATGGAAATATGTGAAGTATCACTATGGGCAAGTATTGGTGACTAGCCGCTTAGAGCGAGATGTGGTGAGAAGAACCTGAATCAATAATCCAAGTGGCACTAGAAGACAAATCTTGTAGAGAAAGAGCATGTCCTTTCCTTTTGGAAGAGGAAGATGGCAGAGGTGAGGTGATAAGATTTTGTTGCATAGTTGCCTCTAAAGCCTCTAACCATTTCCAATACCTGGAAACTGGATGTCCTTCCTTGCCACAAAAATTGCAAGGCTCACATGTGTGATGACATGTAACTGATTAAATGTTTGATAATGTTAAGTTGAAGATAATGCAAGACATTAAATCAGTTAATGGTTTGTATTGTCATTGATGTCAACTTAATATCATCTGTACGGTCATATACATAAAGCCAAAGACTTCAGAGAACCAAATGAACCAAGGTTATGCTTTCAACAATACATAAGTCATGTATTCACTAAGTGACAAACAACACCGACATAGTGCACACCATCGGTGAAAGCAAAGAGGAACAGTCACAGTGTTACCCGACGATAGGAAGCACAGTGTTGCTCGACAAAACAAAACCACAGAATGCCCGACGAGCAAAGCAAAGAGTAACCTGATGGAAGAAAATACAATGTTGCTCGACAGACGGAGATCACGAAGCTAACTGGAGTCTCGCCGATGGAACTGTCAGTTGTCACCGACAACTAACTGCAAAGGTGACCGACGAAACAGAGAGTTCAGAAAATGACAAAATATCTAGCTGTCAGAGCTAAATAAGGACTTAACTGGTTGTCTACTTTGTTTTATTCGATTAGAGATAAGTGATTGATTTAAAGCTGATTTGTACAGTTGGCAAGAAGATATCTACGAGACAAATCAAGAGTTATGCTTTAAATCTAATTGGCTGGATTGTTTTTTCATGCCAAGAATCAAGAATCAAGAAACAATGAATATTATGTCTATATAAGAGACAAGCTTAATTCATTTTCACATGCATTCAAAGGGGATGAAGGGGAGTGAATAAAAAGAGGATGCTGAAGAGAAACTGACGAAGAACTACTTCACACAATCCTGATCAATCAAACTGAAGGAGAGCTAAGGAATTCTGCAGACACCGACGAACAATGAGCACAACATCATAGAGCAGAAAATATGGAGCACAAAGGATTGAATTGACATATTGGTCAGAGAGGTAATGTACTTAAATAGATCTGAAAATCTGCAATTCAAAGTTGCAATATGAACAGGTCATAATGTTTTAGTTTAACCATTGAAGCATCAAGTCTCTTAACTGAGCAGGGTTTAACAGTCTTCTATATATTGAGGTACATCTTAAGGAGTGCCAAAAAGATTGATTCATGAAAGTAGCATTGGCTATGCCTGATGCCTATTGACAGTCTAAGAGAGAGGCTGATTCAAGGATGGCAACATTAGATGCCTGATACTAAGTGACAACCTATATGTATAAAATCCTCTAACAAGGTCACACCTAACAGTGTGCTTGTAACCTTTAATAAGGTTGGCTCTTAACAGGGCTCACTTCAGAAGAGTGAAAATTTGGGGTACCGGTCCCAGTGGTTTTTCCCTCAACAGGGTTTCCACGTTAAAATCCGTGTGTTATGTGTATGATTCATTTCTTTACTGTTTTGTATCTTACATAATTCATTCTGGATATATCGGTATACTCTGCTTATTTACTGAGTTTCGGTAAATAGTTATACTGCTTATCAGTAATCAAGAAAGAATAAGGATTGACAGAATAAACTGATAGACAGTTAATCATTATCAGTATTTCATGGCATACATCTTGTAAGGACAGAATAATATGAGGTTTATTGATTATTGGTTAAAGTTTGAAGGATAAATTTTTGAGACCACTGATTCACCCCCCCTCTTAGTTATTACTAACAATTGATATCAGAGCTTGTGTGCTTAGAAGGAAGGTTTCAAGACCTAAGCCAAATATCACAAGATGAACAGACGAGATGTGCCCAAGTTGAACAAAGATAATTTTGCTTCATGGCAAAGCATGATAAGACTCCACTTATCAGGTATTGGTAATGATGTTACTCAATTCCTAGAAACTGAATATGTGTTGCCCACAGAAGCACCGACAGTTGAACAAATGAGAGAGAAGCATGAACACAACAGCACGATGATAGAGCTTGCTTCCTCACTCTCCGATGCTGAATTTGAAGATGCCAAATAATGCAAAACTGCAAAGCAGATGTGGGACAAATTGAAGCTTGTACATGGTGGTGACAAAAATGTTTTGAGAGCCAAGGCAGAAGGCCTTAGAGGAAATGATAATCTCAAAATGAAAGAAGGTGAAAACATCACTCAGTACAACACAAGAATCAAAGAGGTAGTCAATGCTATCCGAAGAGTTGGAGGTGTACTAGAAGAAGATACAATGGTAAGTACAATTTTAAGAACCTTACTGCCTACTTATGCTATTAGAGTATCTGCCATTCAAGAAATGAGAGCAGTAGCAAATAACAATGTTACTCTAGACAGTTTAATTGGAAGACTGATTTCATTTGAGATGAATAACTTTGATAATAGTGTCTTACAAAACATAGAGTCTGCATTTAAAACTTCTATAGGAATAAATAAATCAAGTCACAAAAATACTATGAGAAAAGATAGTGATAGTGAAAATGAATAAGATGATCTTGATGAAATTGAAGCTCTTATGGCCAGAAGAATGCCGAGAGGCAAAGGTAAATACAAAGGTAAATTACCACTTGTTTGTTTTTAATTGCAAAGACATTGGACACTTTGCTGCAAGATGTACTAACAAAAGAAAAGATGACAGATCATATGAAAAGAAATCTGACAGAAGTGATTACAGAAGCTACCGACAATGAGAAAGAAGAGATACCCAAGACTATAAGGACAAAGGAAAGAAGGTCAGTTACCTAGCAAAATGCAAGGATGATGATACTGACACCGAATCTAATGAAGACATCAAGATGGTGTTTGTGGCTGTAAAAGATAATTCAGATGACGATGAAGAAAGGTATGTAGAAACAACTCTCATATCTAAAATTAGCAAAAATGATGTTTGGATCATAGATAGTGGCTGCACTCACCATATGACCGGTGATAAGTAAAAGTTTGAGACTTTTGAATAATATAAAGGTGGTTCAGTAAGAATGGGTAGTGACACACCTTGTCCAGTTGAAGGTAGAGGAACAATAATGTTGAATAACCAGATAAAGCATGAGAATGCTTATTGGGTAAATGGATTGAATTATAATCTATTGAGTGTTTCTTAGTTGAATAATATAGGTCACAAAGTAGCATTTGAAAATTAGAAGGCAAAAATCTTCAACAAATCTGGAAATCTGATTGGTACCAGTGAGCAGACAAAAGGTAACTTATTCTATCTGAATGATACTGACTCCACTTGTTTGATTGCTACAAACGAAGACATATGGTTATGGCACAAAAGACTGTGTCATGTGAACTTTGACAACATGATAAAGATTAGCAAAAAGAGAAATGTTAGAGGCTTACCAACGATGACCAAGCCCGACAATATCATGTGTAAGAATTGTCAAAAAGGAAAAATGACAAAGTTTAGTTTCAAAAGAAAAACCCATACATCTGATGCAATTCTAGAATCAGTCCATACTGATTTATGTGGACCTATGAGGACAAAGAGTTATTATGGAGATAAATATTTTATTCTCTTTGTTGATGATTACTCTAGAATGATGACAGTTATGTTTCTAAAAGATAAATCAGAAGCGTTTAAGATGTTTAAATGGTATAAAGCTATGGTAGAGAAACAAAGTGGTAAGGATCTGAAATGTTTGAGATCAGATAGAGGAGGAGAATTTATATCAGATGAATTCACTAACTTTTGTAATGAGCATG
>MU226176.1:3263448-3283059 GCA_018584345.1 Thuja plicata | reverse complement strand
AGCCCAAAATCCCCTTGGACATAATCAACAAAATAACCTCTATGGGGTGTAGCATGAAATGAAGCCCCTGAATCTAACACCCATGAATCATCAACATTTTCTAAAGACAAGAGCAAAGAATCCTCTTTGGATTTGTTACTTACCACATTTTCCTCCTTGTTTCCATCATGTTTGTCTCCTTGATCTTTCTTCCGAGACCAACAATCTTTCTTCTTATGTCCTGGTTTTCCACAGTACCAGCAATCGCTAGGTCCTCTTGACTGAGACCTCTTTCCCTTTGACTTCCCTCATGATTTTTCATGATTTTCAGAGTTGTTCCCTCTGTCTCTTGTTCTACCTCTGCTTTTTGCATTTAATACACTACCCGATGTGGATGCCCCTAAGCTTTTCCTATGAATTTTGTCACTCAATATAAAACCAACAATATCATCAAACTTTAAGGTATTAGAACCAGAAATAGAATTACTAACAACCATTACCAAGCCATTCCAACATTCTGGCAAAGAGCACAAAATCAAGAGAGCCCTAACCTCTTCATCAAAGGTAATTTTAACTGAAGTTAATTGACTTGTAACTATATTAAACTCATTTAAATGATCAGTGATTGATCCACCTTCTACCATTTTCATGTTAAATAAACGCTTCATGAGAAATACCTTGTTTGAAGCTGAAGGCTTTTCATACAACTTCGCTAGGGTTTCCATTAGATCTTTAGCTGTCGTTTCTCTAGTAATATTGAATGCCACCGATTGTGCCAGGCATAAAAGAATACTTCCCAGTGCCTTCCTATCCAAAATATCCCAATCTTCCTTAGACATTGCTGCCTCTTTCTTGGCTATTCCCTTTAATGGCCGCCATAGATCCTTCTGATAGAGATAGTCCTCCATTTGCATCTTCCATAATTGGAAGTTCTACCCATTAAACTTATCAACCTTCAGCCTACCCTCGTCTACCATTTCTCCCACTTAACCGAGAGACTCTCCCACTCTTTTGTGAGACCTGCTTCAGAGAATAGATGAAAGAATGAACGAAAAAAAAACCTTGCTCTGATACCACTTGTTATAATAATAAACAAAAAAATGCAAATATTAATGCGGAAGAGAACACTAAGACACAGAGATTTAACGTGGTTCACCCAATCCCTGGGCTATGTCCACCAATAGCGAGTCTAATATCTTTATTATTATCCAATGATTACAATCTGAAAAACCTGTAACTTAATACCGTCACAGGAAGCTATGAAAATCCCTCATACAATGAAATCTTGAAACCCTAAGCCCTTTTCACAAGCATATTTGACCTAAACTAATTAGGGAAAAAAATAATTTGACTAATAGAAAATCAATGCTCGACCCTTTACAATATTATTAAATCATTGTTGGCGTCGAGGGGCGCTGCCCCTCGACCCCGCCCTTGACCCCATCAGGGGCTCTGCCCCTTGACCCCGAGCATGGGGCCCAAATAAATATGTCTGGGGGGAAACCATGCCGAAAGAAACTGATTCTGATTAGGCTCCACATACATAACAAAATCCTGACCTCTCTTCAGCTTTGCATATGAACCACCCATTTTCAACCCCTTTTTCTATAAATAGAAGGCATTTTTGAGAGCAAATGACCCTCATTTTTAGAGTTAAATTCCATTGTTATGTTGTTTAGATATCTATAACATTTTAGTTTCAATTCCATGCATTGTTATAATTTCAGTTTTCATAGCTTAATTACATGATTTATAATCATTTAGCTTAGTTTTCAATTAAATCTCTCATTCTTAGGAGTGTATTGTCACTAAATGGTGCATAATCTGAGGGCATGATTATGGTATTTTTCAAAATATTCCTAGATAGGGAGCAATAAGTCAGTTTTAGTGATTTGTATCTAACCATCACTCTTTTTATGCTATTTTTCACTAATATAATGACTTATTGAAGTGTTGTGTCACAGGTAACAGGTGCATCATTTGACACTCACAGATGTAACCACAAGTGATTGATTTAGATAATATCATCTTCTACTTAGAGATAGACTTATGATCCCAAGCAAAATAGGATAGGAAAAAAGAATTAATTAATTGAAACAGACTAATGTTCCACAAGTAACAATTTGATTAAATGTGTTTGCTATAAGTGAAGGTCTATGCAACACTTTTGATTAAAATATTTCAACCTAGGAACGATGAAGGAATGAAAGATTGGATTTGGTTTGATTACAGTCCAAGGGTGAGTGATTTTTGCTCCAAGATGGAATGATTATCTTGTGATGATGAGGAGGTGACTGATTGATTCAAGGTTTAAAGGTCAACAATGAGGTTTGTCTAGTCATATTTCTCAAAATGGATGAAATCATGATTCACATGACGTTTGGCCATCATACGGGAAACTTTGATGTTGAAGATGATGGCGTCAAATTTCCCCAAATCCTTGATTTATTGCTAAATTAATTTGGTTATATGTTGATATTGCTTAGCTTTCCTATCAACTTCTGTTAGAATATCTAATCTTTACTTGTAGTTTAATTAGGAGATTCCTATGGAATCCCTACATGTATTTTGTCCTCTAGTGGGAGGACAACTCTTTTTATGTAATTATTTTAATAAGGAAATTAGATATTCCTCCTTAAGAGGATTCATACACATGACACACACTTAATGTGAATGTGACACTCATTGGACATAGAATTTGCATGCAAACTCCTTCACTCATCTCTACTTAAGAGATGCTTCTCACACACTTTTGAAGGTTGGTTCTCACAAGTTGATTCTCATAGATTTTCTTCTCTCTTCTTCTCACATTCTCAAACTTGCTCTCATTATTGTAATGAGCTTATTTCTCTCATTCTTTCTTCTTCTTTAGGCTTTGTGCCTCATTCATATTATACACAAGGGATTTTTTCATACTTTTTCCCCTTTCAAAATTCTTGGGGTTCTTGTGTTGGCCTTGGAGCATTTTTGGTGAACTTGTGTTTGATCTATTGAAGGAAAAACTCTCTCTTTCTCTCTCTAGTAAAAACTCTTCCTTTTGCACATTCTCTTAGATTCTTTCCTTATCGCTTTTCTATTTTTTTATGTTTCTAACATGGTATCAGAGCTGGTTTAATCCTTTTTTTGAGTGTGCATGCAATAATAAGTTGAAAGATATCTATGTTGAGAAGAAGAAATCAGATTTTTGTTGAACTAATTCTTGTTTGCAGGGTTTTCTTTCAATTTTTTTTTGCAAATCTAAGTGTTTTCATATCTTTTTCAATTTTTTTAAAAATTTCTAACCTCTCCCTCTGTCGGTAAACCACAAGGGTAGATTTCAGATTTGTGTATTTTGTTATTTATAATTAAATCTAAATATGATTCTAAACTCTCCCTCTGTCAGGAAATCGCAAGGGTTTTTTAATTCATTGCTTTTTGTTCATTTCTCTAACTTCTTGATTTGCAGGTTTACATATTCATTCTTTTTCAGCATTTAGTTTACTGATCTGTATTCATTCTCAACATCTTTTGCTAACATCTCTTGTAGTTTTTTATTCATTATCTCTGATATTTTATCTTGAACTCTGTTATTCTAGTAGATCTCTATCTCTGATATATTATATCTTAATATTAGCTTTCTGATCTTGTTTGTCTATCTTAGTTTTTCTATATCTCTGATATTAGTTATAGCTCAATCTATGTTTTACCATTATTGGTTCTTTCATATATATTTATATCTTTTTTATTATTCTACATCTCTCGCCTTCTGCTCTTGTTATCTTTCCTTCTATGTTAATGTTTTGAATGCAGGGAATACAACATAGCAAAGGGTATACCCACTCTGTTTCTTACAGGGATTTTTTGTAGCATTCCTTTGACTTTAGGATCTCATCTTTCAAATGCAACTTTGAAAGGATATCATCTTTCAAACACATCATTCCTTTTGAAAGGGTCTCTTTTTTTCATTTTGTATCTTGACATCTTGTCACGCATCCTTGACTGCTCCCTGCTCTATGCAACCCATACAATATCTTTGCGCATTCATTAACATTGCACAACATATCCAATTCAGTAACTTTTCTTAGCACAACATCTTCCTCAGCAATAGCTTTTGAAAATTGCGCATTGTATCTTTTTTATAGCTTCTTGCAGTTTTGCTTTGTTTTGTATCTACTTGCACAACTTTCTTCAATCATTTTCAACGCAACCTTGTCTTCTTTTAATTTTTTTTTAGTTTCTCCTCCACCTCATGCAACATTCATCGTAGAATTCATCTTCATCCTCACCTCACGCAATAGACTTCCTTATTATCTCAGTGCAATCCTTCAAACACTTCCCTAGCGCAGCTTCCATATTCATTCCATAGCATTTTTATTAGCACCTCTATTTTTATTCCCTTGTGCAACTTGTTATTATTCATTGCGCAGTTTTATTATATAATTAACTATCAAACCTTACATCTCCTCCCATAACTGGCTTCTAGCTTCTCCCGCAGCCTATTAGCTTAGTATATTTATTTGCGCAACATATTCTTTTAATACAACATATTCCATTTGGTTATATCTTGCGCAGTAGGGTAGATATTCAAACACAATTCTTTATTGTATTTTTGTCCTCCCTTGGCTCGCAGCAGTCTTCTCCCATTCTCTGTCTTTGCGCAGTTTTTTGGCCATTCTCTTGCACAAGATTTCTCTCAAGCTAATTCTGATTCTCTGAGACTGTTATCATTTCTCCAATCAAACATTTTTCTTATATTTCTCTGGTGTTTGCAGGCATCTCTTCTGATATTTTCCTTGCAGCCTCTCTTCGCAGCTTCCTAGTCTTTGCCTCTCCTTTTTTTTTCTAACATAAGTAAATTTGCAGATCATTATAACATTATTATGGCTCATCTTGCAGGTTAACTGGTTTCTTGCAAGATAATCATTGTTTTTTATATCATTGCAGGCTTATTATTCTTCCATCTTTGACTCACTTAAATCTCATTTTTTTATTGTTTCATAATTAACTAATTTCTTAATTCACTCTTGTTCAAATTTTGTTTAAATCAAAAAAGTTTAAATGTTAATACAAATTTTCAGCTCAATATTATTTCACATCATTTCATTTCTACATTATTTATATCAATCCTAACCAAATTCAATTGGTATTTCATTAATTCATTGCAATTAAAATTTGTTCCTTCATTTAATCTAAATATTTAATTTTTTTTTGCATATCAAAATTTAACCATTCAAATTGAGAGTTACATTAATTTAAATTTATTTTTCTTGATCTTGATTAGTATATTTTCATTGTATTCCACTTTGTTTATGTTAATTTGGTCATCTTTTTCTTATTAATCATGACTACCCTTATTTCGAAAATCAAATTAAATAGTTCTAACAATTTGGCATGGAAAACTTTCACTTTGCTTATTATTCGTAGGAAAGAAATTTATGTTCATTAAACAAAGAGGGTAATCATTCTCTTTATATATTAAACTTCTCTCTTAGTCTCGTGTTTAACATTCAATCAAACTGAACTTCTCCTTGTAATCCTATTTAATGTTAACTGTTTATTCTCTGCTTTACTCAATTCTAATTTATTTTCATTTACCTTTGTTGGGTATGATGTATCTACTAAAATTTATAGAGTTTATGATCCTATTACTAACAAGGTGCATATTGCAAGAGATGTTATTGAGAAAAATGAAGTGCATGATTGTTCCAAGGTCAAAGATGATGATTTTAAAGGGGGTATTATTGAACTCATGGAGGACCAACCTCCTATTCTTAACCCTACTCCTAATGCACCTATTTCTATTCCTACTATTATTAACAATGATGATGATGATGGTAAGAATATTTCTACTCCTCCCAGTGATAATATTGCTCATGATGGTGATATTTATGTTTATAATGATAATGATGACTTTACTCCTCATAGTGATATTTCCTTTACTTCTAAGAGAAATCCTAAATGGTTTAAAGATGTACTTAATGAAGGTGATGATTATATAACTAGAATGGGTGGACTTAGACCTAGAAGAATTAATTATTGCAATTTTTCTTTGATGTCTTCTCTTATGCATTCTAAAGATCCTCAAACTTTTTCTCAATCTAAAAATCAAATTGTTCATTAGTCTTTTATTTCACTCATAGATCTTTAGTATTCTATTTATTACATTAGTCTGAGTTTTTTAAATTATAAATTTCATTTCGAACAAGTAATTATGTTCTATCGTCTATTTCAAATTAGTTCTAATGTTCACCATCAATGAATTTTTCTAACTGATATCCATATCATTAATGTTGCTCTTACATTTATCTCTTCTTTATCTCCAATTTTTCAGGATTATGAGATTATCTTACATTATTGCCTTCATGAGTATTATTACTGATTTTATTGATGAGCTTGAATTAACCTATTTGTACATAGTTGCAATTTATTCTTTTAGTGAATCTCTTCATGCACATAGCTTAATTTTTATGGCTTTATACCATGCATTTATATTCTTTTTGTTCTATTTTTAAGTTGCACTGGGATGCACTTACTTCAGTTGATGTTGATCAACTTGTTCCATTTGTAAGTTGCACTGGGTTGCACTAATTTCAATTGATGTTGATCAACTTGTTCCATTTGTAAGTTGAACTAGGTTGCACTTACTTCAGTTGATGTTTATCAATTTGTTCCATTTGTAAGTTGCATTAGGTTGCACTTGCTTCAGTTGATGTTTATCAACTTTTTCCATTTGAAATTTTTATTGGATGATTCTTTATTATGTTCCTTAGTGAGAGGATTCTTTTTCATGGGTTTCCCTTCTGTTTCACATTTTCTTGAAGGCAATATGTCATTACTTCTCATAATCATGTCTTATGGTTCACAACAGTAAACATGCTTGGAAAATTAGGATCTTAAGTTAATTTGGTGATTGAGTCACATATTCTACTAATTTATCATTGTCTCTCATATTTATTTATATACTAACATGATAATTCTGTACATTCTTCATTGCTTAGATCGTGGGTCATGTAGGTGATGGAGTCGTGACCCATTCACTTGCAGTGGCATGACTCATTAGTGGACTATCTATATCCATGTGATTGACGCAATGTTGATGTAGGTTTTTATTAGTTGACCTTGTTTGTGGTCATTTGTGTATTAGTATATTTATTTCATGAGAGCATTGATTAATTCTTTCGTACCTAATTTTTTTCATTTTGAAACTTTGAGCATTTATTCTATCTTGATATCATGTTAGCTCCATTACATTTTGGTGAACAAATTACATTTATCTTTATCTCTAACTCAGTTTTCACTATGAGAGTTTCCTTAAAATTATACTTTGATTTTAAAAAATATACTAACTTGAATATGAGATTGAATTCTACTTGTGGATAGTTGCCTTGCTTTCTTGCTCTATGTTTCAGGTGATCCATCAAGGCCCAATAAAGATATCAATTCATTTCCACATGTCCTATGTATCACAAGACTACTTGAAGATATGCATATACTTTCACTTGAACACATTTTGAGGACTCGTCCACTTCTCTTGGCTCTACCAAAGTTGCTTGTACATCACATTTCCAGAAGACCACTTGTAAACTTGAAGACAATACAATTTCTTCCTTATATTGAAGATCAAGTTGAAGATTGCTGTAAAAATTGGGTTTCATACCCCTTGTTATAATCACCCCCAAGTAAATATTAAAGGGGGGTATTATAATATCTAATATTTACTTGTAATTCCTTTAATAAGGAAATTAGATATTCCTCCTTAAGAGGATTCCTACACATGGAACACAAAGAGGATTCCTACACATGGAACACACTTAATGTGAATCTGGAATTCATTGGACATAGGAGTTACATACAAACTCCTTCACTCATCTCTACTTAAGAGACGCTTCTCACACACTTCTAAAGGTTGGTTCTCATGGATTTTCTTCTCTCTTCTTCTCACATCCTTAAACTCGCTCTCATTATTGTAATGATCTTATTGCTCTCATTCTTTCTTCTTCTTTAGGCTTTGTGCCTCATTAATATTATACACAAGGGGTTTTTCTTGCTTTTTCCCCTTTCAAAATCCCTGGGTTCTTGTGTTGGTCTTGGAGCATTTTTGGTGAACTTATGTTTGATCTATTGAAGGAAACTCTCTCTCTCTCTCTCTCTCTCTCTCTCTCTCTCTCTGTATTTGGTAAAACTCTTCCTTCTACACATTCTCTTGGATTCTTTCCTTATCACTTTTCCATTTTATTTTATGTTTCTAACAACTTCTTTCTTCTCTCTATGGACATGGGGAGCTGAGAGTTTCACTTTCTTATGCTTTCCTGAATCAGTCATATTCCACAATGAGAAAATTGGTTAATCTATTCAATGGAAAGAACCAGTTTGCAAGCATTCAAGACATGAGAAAAAGAACAATCATATATTAAAAAATAGTGCAGCAAGGGAAAAAGAAACCTTGCAGGATTCAAGCAGTAGTGACAATGAAGTTGATATAAAACAATGTGTCTTTGAGGTATGTATGTTCTTGGTTAAATATCAATGAATATAGTCAAGCATAGTTCCTACCCTAAGGAATTGATAGATCATGAAAATCCTCACTCGTCGACTTAGGCACACTTCAGTAGCTAATTAGAATATAACCATTTCCAACCACGCAATGGGTTAACAATATCGTATTAGCTGAATCAAAATGCTTAGGAAGGTGCGATATAGTGAGTGCCTTAGGGAGGTTACTATCCTCCTTGCACTTTTATTATCACACTTACGGGGGTGAATCAGGTAACTTCTATTCTAGGATTCTTAGTAAGGGTCTCCATTTGAATACATCCTTTGTGTCTGCGCAAGTGTGATTGAGGCTTATAGCTCCACAAAGCACCTTAGCACGAGTAGTCATGAAACATGATTGAGACCCTAAGGCCCTACTATTTGTTAGGTGAGATCCAACTATAAGCTCAAATGGTACCCAACTTCTAAGGCTTTAACCCCAAGAAATAAATTTGATTAACATGAGTTGGAGTGGTGTGGATTACACCTTGTTCTCACATGAGTCATTCCCAGGAGCTTTTTACCTCAAACGAAAGGCCCATCTAAAGGATTAACTTAAAAAGTATGGTTTGGAAATGAAAGGATTTTAGATTTCTATTTTTCCCATAAGGGGAAAAGAGCATACTATCGTATCCAATGTTGTTTTCTTCCAAACATTCAAAACATGTGATAATTACCAAAGAAAGATTAATTTCTTAAGACAAATCAAACATGTTCAGGTTTATGATCTTCCCAAAAGGAAGAGAGCATAATCCCTTATTGCTTGATTTGACCCACACAATAAATTTTCTAGTTAAGCTATGTTCCTAGATAAAAACTAAGAAGCACGATTGTTTGGTTGATGTGAACTTAGGAATCCTGCAAAACACAATGTAAGTAGTTTCAAATGATGTTCTTTGACCAACGGGTTGCAAGGAGATCAATTAATAGTTTCCCAAGTATCTTGGTCTTTGACAAGTGTTCCAAATCAAGTAAAATCACCCAAAAGAGTTTCTAGTAGTAACAAATTTATGCACACTGGGTGCAGACACTGATGATAGGTCGAGACATCGATTTGATTAGCAACACTAATGATGTGATTAGTAGAAATCAGACAAAAACAATAAATTAATATAATATATGTGGAGACGTCGGTTCAAGATGGAGACGCCGAATGGTGGTTCAAGCAGAATTGACATCTGGTAGATGTTGATTTAACCCGCAAACAAAAAAATTCCCAAAACAAGCAAAGTTTTCTCTTATGCCAGTAGGTGTCTGATAAAATCCCGAATGTTAAAATCCCCAAAATCATTAGAAAAAAATTACTTCTAGTGCCTTTATGATGAAAGGTTGATGATGAATGATTTTAACATTAGGACCCCTTAGAAAAGTCACTATTTGCTAAAAAATAGAATGTAAAAGCCTCAAAATACACCAAAAGCACTAAAAAACCTGCAAACAACAAGATGTTTAGTCTCAACATTTATCAAAATATCCCAAATAGGAGATGTTGGTGTATAGTCGAAAAATGGAAGCACTTCCATTGTAGACATGTTTATCCTTCCGAGTAAGTGGTTTGGGGTCATGACAAGCGCCTTGAATGGGTTCCTGATCTTGACACGGCTTCCCCCTGTTTTGTCCCTCTTTCCACTCCTGTTTAGCCTGATTTCTGCATTCTAAACTGTAGACTGGTGATTCTGGGCTTCAGGATCAGGGTCAACCTTTTAGGTCTATGTCAACCTTGACCCTAACCTAGGTCAGGGTCAAAATCAACCTTGACCCAGGGTTCAGATCCCGGGATCTCACAGTTTTTGGAGGTCGGTCTTTGCAAAAAGTATTTCCCGCTTCCGAGTCGACTGTTTCGGGTTCTGAAGCATTGATTCCTAAATTATATTTAATATATGTCCTCTCCTATGGATAAAGGCTTTAATTGTAATTTAATTCTCCTATGTAGGCCTCCTTAGAATATTGTGCCCTAATTTCATATAAAAGGGAGCCTTCTCCTCTCATTTTTTCTAAGTCTTCTAATCAAGCATTAAGCATTACAGACAATAACCATCATTAAGAAAACTATCTTCAAGGGTGATTTAAGCAAGCTAAGGAAAAATATTTAAAAGCAAACATTCATCCATTCAAGTATCCATTTTCATGAAGGAGATCCATTGGAGGCCATTGAAGGATTCAAGCTACATAGTGCCCTTTTGGTGATCTATCCATCCACCTTCTTCCAAGCCTATTCCAAATTCAAGAACCCATTCAAGACTTGGTGTTGGAGATCTACAAGAAAGAGATTGAAGATAGCCTACCTTTCTATATTCCACATTTTGAAGTATACTTGTGGATTCAAGGATTCAAATATGCCACAAGGACTTTTTCAAGCAAGGTGAATTTATGCATTTACTTTATCTATTTCTGCAATTTCAATTACATATATTTGAGGTTAATTTCAAAATCAGGGTTTGACCGAGGCAAACCCCTCCCCCACAACAAACAATCCTCTTTTTCTTGTAGGTACAGGTTCAGAATAATAGATTTGAGACTAGATCTGGATACCCTTTTTGGATTTTTTTCGGACGGCGTGAACAGATTTTCTGTCAAACCTGTGTAGGTCAGGGTCGACATTATTGGGTCAGGGTTGACATTCATGGGTCAAGGTTGACTTTTTTCATAAGACGACATTGGAACGGAAAAATATTTCTGGGTTTTGTTCGTCTCTGCGTTTTGGTTCGGGATCAACTATCAATTTTTCCAAAAATAGTCTACAGACCTCAAAAAATAGCATTCTTTGATCTGCAATATTTCAAGGTTAGTGCATTTCTCCTACTTCTTCAATTACTGTCATATATCATATCTATACATATAATTAATAGAATTTAAGGTATCTCTCTTGTTATTCTCCTTTCCAAATAGTTGATTCATTTGCTCACTAACCCTTCTCTTGGGTTGATCAACTTGAATCTTCCATTTGTGCATTTGGGAATAAAAGAGAAACATATTATCTTCTCCCTAATCACAATTGCAATATACAATCAATACAATTTAATTAAATATAAAGTAAAGTTAAGGAAATCAAACCATAATTAACAATCAAACCCCCATCACATCACAGACACGATTTCCCCCTTTACAGTTGGTTTAGAGAAGAGACACCAGTTCAAGTTAGAGACATCGAATAGTGATAGATGACATAGACGTCGATTTAACCAGTTTCAGTGCAGACGCCTCTACGTAAAACATAAACGTTGATCCATGAACTCAACGTGGTTTTAAGAAAAAATGGTGAAATCTTGATAAATTTAAGGGACGTGGGTCCCACCACGCATTCCAAAAATTTGTATGGGTAAATATTCAATCTGTTGAGATCAAGCTTAAACATGCAAACATTAGTGGGTTATCACATATAAAAGATTAAAGGCATGAATAAACTTGAAACAACAAGAAATCATCCATAACATTCAATTGAGCTAAAAATAGTTGCACCCTATTAAGACTTAGTTGATTTACTCATGAAAAGGATCCCCAAATGATTGCTTGCTTGATGGTGGATGAAAATTACAAATGCAACTAATGGATAATGAGAGAACTCAAGAACTAGCATGAAGAAACTAGTCTAAAGCTTCCCATAACGAAGGAATGAGAATGCAATTCTAAACTAGAGTGATATGCAAGATTTAAAATAATATTCATTCACTATTATCCTAGCATATGATATCTAGTTTTAACAATGAACGAAGACTATGAAGCATGAAAACAACTATGAAATTCAAAAGCTATTCTAGCATAATAACAATGAAAAAATGAGAGATGGTTTGCAAGGAAGAAGACCTCCCATTTATAAATTTTTGAAGGGAAGGGAAGGGCTTGGATGAAGTAACACCTATGTGGCATCTACATAGGAGTTACATAAGGGACACATAGGCTAGAGGAGAGTCCAAGTTTTCTCACACGTGTGTGAGAAACTTGAGATGTGATGAGTCAAAGGTACCCAAGAAGTACCCATGTAAGAGGAAATGGCCAATGAAACACTTTTAGAAAGTGTAAGAGGGTGTCATAAAGGTTTGAAGAAACCTTGTTTATTCTTTTTTAGAATTCTTTGAATTTTATTTTTTTTTGGAAATTTTCTCACACGTGTGAGCAAATAAATAGGACTAATGGGTGTAGGAATCATGAAGTTAGCTTAATTAACCTTAGTTAATTAGCAAATAGGTCTATTTTTTGAAAGTGATGTGGAATAGGGTAGGATCTAGTTCTATATTTATGACTAATCTAAATTAAATTTAGGCTAATCATGGTTTAGGATAATATTAATGAGAAATTAATGGAGGAAAGGTATTAATAAAATTTAATACACTTAAGAGGGAGGTATTTAAATTAGATTTAAATAATATAAAAAATGAACCAAATTTTAAATAGGTGGAATATAAAAATAATAATCAATTAAATAACTATAATGTTTAAGGGACGATTTTAGACGTCTACAATTAGAATTCAACCCATCATCATGACCATCACCATCACCATCACCATCACCATCACCATCACCATCATCATCATCATCATCATCTTCTTCTTCATGAATATTTCCATTAGGAACATCAACTAATTGTCGATTGTGATCATCTACATAATCTTCTACTTCTTCGGTATCTTCTTCTTCCATCATATTATACTTTACCGACCTTCCTCTTGCATCATGTCTAATAATAAATAACCAACCCAGTTTATGTGGAACTTCTGAGTAAAATACCTACTCATATTGGCTTGGAAGAACATAGGGCTCATCTTCAATTGGCTCAAATGACCTTGTATTAACCATTGTAAATCTATTATCATGTTCAATAATAGTTCTATCAGGATCATTTTAATTTAGTTGTAGCCTATACCATTGAACGATGAACATAACTAATTTTAAGGAATTAAAGTCACACTCAAGTATATCATCCGAAATACCATAGTATCAATTTTGAGTCTTGAAGATATATGTTATTTCTAGATGAAATATCAGTCACCTCAAAGACTATATTTATCTCATAATCACATGTTTTCTTCGTGGCATCCCACTTTTTGTTGCAAAATTTATGACCGTTGCACCACATGGCATTGTGATGTTTGACCTGCAATATGTCAAACATGCAAAAAATATTACATCATGAGTTGATAAACATATAATTTATTCTTGCTCGAATGTATTTATATATATATACATCAATATAATTTAAAAAATATGGGTGATTAATAAATTTATACGTACTTGTTTATCTTTTAAACCATATGCTAAATAAATTTTCCTTGGCGTAACATTGGAATCTCCATTACAATGATCTTCTTTAACCAATAAAGCCACACCTTCCCATGTTAATGCGCAACTAGAATCTTTACATCGTTTAATCCACACCGTCATCCAATCAAGATTGTTTGTAATATACAAATGTAATGCATCCTATTCTCGACCAACTATACAAAAAAAAGATGACTTACAACTGATGTATATTGAAGATTAAGAATTAATTAACTACAATATATATAAAAACTAAATGTAAAATGTATTCAAATTAATTTATATTAACATCTTATAATTACCTCTCACTTTCCTCAATCTACCTTTCCCCATCAAGTACTCCCCTTCAAATTTGTTAATGGAGTTGGGATCCGAAATGCAAACTACATGAATCTTTGATGTAAACTTAAGAATTTATTTCGTAATGTACACCATAGTTTGGTATATTATATATCCCTCCACCATATAACCCTCAAGATGTCTCTTTGTCGAACCAACACCTTCAAAAATGTTAAGTGCCTCTCAACCATCCACATTGACCTTGTGTGTACAGGTCCACACAATTCAATCTCCTCAACTTGGTGTATGAGGTAGTGTTCATGTGCATTAAAAAAAGTTGAAGGTATACACTTTTGCATTTCAAACATTAGATGATGAATTTTTCTCTTCCAATATTTTATATCTTATATATGAATTTATTTAGATGAAAACCACCTACAAGAGATTCAAGACACAAATATATTAATGAGACTTTACAAAGTAATATACAATATATTACATAACAAGTAATAAATTGCAAATATAATATCTATACAATAAACTGAACAAATATCACTACTTACCTCATGTATTTTTCAAGACCATATATAACTTGCTTGACATTATTGTTCGAGTGGTCTGTGTTAGAGTAATCACTTATTAATTAAATCATGTTGATTTAATTAGTTAGCTTGTTTTATTACTCTTTAGTGCTTAAGGTTTCTCTTAGGTGTATTAATAATTAATTCTTTTATTAATTATTAATGTGCAACCTAGATTTTTTTTTTTAAAGGTTTTGTTCACCTTTTAAGGTTGAAATTTGTAATTATTATTCAATAATTTAGAATATAATTTTGCTCTCACATTTTGAGTACTTTTTGAGTTCTTCTTTTTCCTCCTTTCAGCTTCTCTCTTGTAATAGGTTATTTACATGCAGGTGTATTCGAGTTCTGTGGATTTGTATCTCTCAAATCCTACATGGTATTAGAGCCATACTATTGTTGCCTGGTCTAGTGTTTCTGAAGTAGCAATTCGAAGGCGACAATCTAAGTCTTTTTGGAGTTTCTTCTTCAATCTATAAGGGACAATTTTTTGGGTGCATTTTGAGCATAAACGGACCTCACCATCGTGCTCAGAAGGCTTGAAAAACTACATTTTCATATAAAATTTGTCATTTTTGGTCACAGTGACCTCTAGCAATTTTTTTCTCTCTCCTAGGCCGTACAACACAAAGTTTGAGATTTAAAAAAAAAAAACACTTTTTTAGGCGCTGATAGAAGCGTGCCATCGGCTGCAAACCCGAGAGCCGCTGTAGCCACAACGCGGCCTGGTCGCCACCTCCGCGCCATTGGGGAGCCACCTTCGTCAGTCGCAGCGCCACCTCCACCACCTTCGCTGTTGGAGCGCCGCTAGTTTGCGGTGACTGTTGTTGACGTCACTCTCCGACAAGTGATGTCATCATTTTTTGAGACTTTTCAAAATTTTCTAGCTGTTTTCAAAATTTTCCAACAATGACGTCAGTGCTGACTTGGTGACGGTCATACGATCGTCAAATTTTTTTTCATGCCTGGTGACGATCATTTCAATGTCAATTTTTTCCAGTGACTGGTTTTTTTTAGAGAGCATGTTTTCAGAGGTTGTGTTGGTTTTTTGGTGATAACTTGAGCATACGACATCATTTTTTGGAAAATGAGATGTCGCTGGAAAGATCTTTCCAAGACGGAGACCACCATGTGGGTTTAATATGCAAATTTGGCTGTTTGAGTACCTATTTTTAGTGTCAAAGTTGCAACTTATGTTTCCTTCGTCACTGCACCAGGTTTTGATATAAATGTGGTAAGGTCAGATTTCTCAATTTTTTTCATTTAAAAGAGTCATGGGTTTTCCTACTCACCCTTCAGTTGTTATTTTGGAACAGAGTAATTATGAGTCATGGGCAAAGAGTATACTTACACATTGTAGGTGGCTTAATTTTTTTTCTTATTTGTATGATCTCATACCTAAACCAACCACTTCAAAGGGAAAATTAGCATGGGATATTATTAGAGATCACATAGTAGGACTTATATTGTCTTGTGTTGTTCTTGACACTGTGTTGGCTATATCAGACATTGATTATCCTCATCCACTTTGGACACATCTTTAGGAGATCTATGGAGACCTTAATCTCTCTCCATTCCCAAAAGATCTTGCTTCAGATTGTCTCTTACCCATTTCTTAGAGAGATAATACACCCTTTGATCATGATACTTTAGAGGAGCTTGAGTATTTAGACACCCTTACATCTTCTAATGGATCAGAGGCTTGTCTCACAGTTCCTACTCTTCAGACTGAGACTTCATCAACATCTCCTGTTGTTCCTAATTCAGTGCAACAAGGCATCATTCACCTTCCAAACACAACTACTTTGGACTCTTATCTTGCAAACATATCCTTCTTGTTTGTTGATTCTTATATTGCAGATTTGGAGGATTATTTTGAGGACATTCATCTCCTCTACCTTGTCAATCAGGTTATCACTGTTCTCCCACCATTATCAGTGCATTTAGCGGTTGCATTTTAGGATTATCCACATCAGTTTTAATTTGACATCATTTGTTTCAGTTTAGATAGAGATATTCTTCAACATCCGATCATGGCACATATCTTGAGTCAGATTGGTTCATCTCTCTTCACAGAATTTCTTCGACACCGTCCTTTGGATTCATTTCTTCCCAAGAGGAGGATAATTTTTTTCCACTTTAGGATATCCTTTTGGTTTCTACATCAGGCATCTATGATTGTGACAGGAGTTTCTTCATTCTGGGGGGACTTTGGTGTCTCATCCCTCTCTCATGGGGGCTACTTGTACTTATGGTCTTGAGAGAGAGTCTCCTGAGCCATTTATTTTCTGCATTTTTTTACCTCTTCTTAGAGAGGGGTTTTTCCCACTGGGTTTTCTCCTTTGTCTCTGGTTTATAAAGATTTACTTGTATTGGGTACCTGATCAGGCCTTGTTGTCGGGACCCATTTCCTACTTTCATAGTTGCGTTAGGTTAGCTTACCCCATGCGCTTAGCTTAAGGGGGTGTTAAAGTAATCACTTATTATTTAAATCATGTTTATTTAATTAGTTAAGTTGTTTTATTACTCTTTAGTTCTTAAGCTTTCTCTTAGGTACATTAATAATTAATTCTTATTAATGTGCAACTTAGATTTTTTCTTTTTAGGGTTTCGTTCACCTTTTCAATTTGAACTTTGTAATTATTGTTCAATAATTCAGAATATAATTTTGCTCTCACATTTTGAGTACTTTTAAAGTTTTGCTTTTTCCTCCTTTCAGCTTCTCTCTTGCAACAGGTTATTTGCATGCAGGTGTATTCGAGTTCTGTGGATTTGTATTTGTCAAATCCTACAGTCTGGGAGAGATAGAGTTAGAACATACTGCAAAAATTATAAAATGATCTTTTCATTATTTTCTAACATAATACAATAAAAAGTACATGCAATATATAAATATATAGTAAATACATAAGAACATGAATTACCTTAATGAAGGTATGCCAATCGTGCATTTTCATCCCTGGCCCAAATTGACTTTTTTTGATATGAGATTGTTTATGTTTGCAACAAATCCTGTGGAAAACCAAAGTTTTCGTATGACTTATGTTATAGAATTACTTTCCTGCTCCGTTAATACCAAGAAATGGTATTTATATTAATCCAATCTCCATTGTTATTTGATTGAATAACA
Organism: Thuja plicata; assembly: GCA_018584345.1. Lineage (NCBI taxonomy): Eukaryota > Viridiplantae > Streptophyta > Pinopsida > Cupressales > Cupressaceae > Thuja > Thuja plicata. The sequence goes on along the minus strand of MU226176.1, from coordinate 3,265,322 downwards.
TTTTTTATTGCATAACTAGATTCCTAAATATCACTACAAATTTTGATAATTTTTTTCTTTGTCACACCTTCCATCCAATATTTTTCATAATGTCTATGTTATATTCTTTTCAATATGCATAGTATCAAACAAATGTACAATTTGTAGCTACTCATAGTAGGGAAACCTATTAAATTTTTTAGAATAACTTTTTAGTCCCTTTGGAAAGTGGTCATTAATTCCTTGATGACCTTCACGATCATCAATTACATCATCAATAAACAAAACACAATATAAAAATATAAATTCCAAACATAAACCATTAGATGGAATGACATTACCTTAATGATTAATTATATTATATTCCAACTTTCATAGGCGAGGTGTCATTCTTCGTGGCTTTGATGTAGTCTCTTCTTTCCCATTAAAAATTTGTTTTTCAGTATTTTGATACTTATGATTTCAATGGAGGAAGTTCCTATACTCATCAAACATCTTCTTTCCTAAACTGTTTGAATCACAAGATTTTATCTTTGGATCACAAACTGGACATGCAAATTTTCTCTTTGTTTGAAGACCTAAAATATCATGTATAATTGGATTAAATGTGTTAATTTTTATAATTACAATTATCATGTAGAACTTGAACACTATAACATACCACAAAAATGTGTTGGCCCTCGGGCATCATGAATTTTCTATACAAGCATTTCATGGAATTGAAATTGTCTTAATCTTATTGGTCTAGAGATATCATACATAGTGACACCATTCCATAACTCTAGCTACTCATCAATAAGAAGCTCAATATATACATTCATATCTTTAACTTGGTACTTACCTAGCTGAATGAATAAAAATATTACATAATTATTATGACCATTTTACTGCAATATTTATAATTTAATGTAGATGACTATTAAATGAAAAAATATGTGGAACAATCATTTTCAACATTATGTGCTCCCTCTTTATTTAAATCCATGGAGGAATGCTATTTTTGATAATAAAAATAGGCCACACTACGTGAATAGATCTCATTTCTCCAAATGGATTGACACTGTCTACTGCCAATGAAAGCCTGAGATTACGAGGTTATTCTTTAAAGTGTGGCCACTTTTCTTCTATGTCCATAAATGCAGAACCATCTGCATACATGTAAGAAATAATAGAATAGCAAAGGAACTGTTATACACTGAATTTGTGCCTCTGATCTCAAGCTCTCTTAGTCTTGATAATCCAGTATAACAAGGGAATCATCTCCAGGTTGTGGGACCTATGCTAACTAAGATGAGACCTCCAGATTCTAGGCTGGTTCCTCTTAGATAATCACCTTAATTTTCTTCTTAAATAGAAAAGTAAAACTTTTGAGGGAAAGGGATAGAAGGAGTGCTTGAAAGGGAAATGACTGAAAGAAAACTACCTACTAGGTGATGCACCGGAATTGGCATGAAAACATAACACACATAGGATAAAACCCTGGGTCAACTAACACTGAATTGTAAGTAAAACACAAGTCTCTTGTATAGGCATTCATCAATATTTCATAACAAGGTCATGAGTAAACCAGTTAAAAGGAAAGACTTCTTCACAATTAACAGCTTTAAACAATAAAACACTAGTTACAACCTGCAAGTAGACATACTCTTCTACAAGTAGATGCTGTGAAAGGACTGATTAAGAGGAATAAAATTATCCACAGTTAATCTATCAACAATCAAGACACATACAGACAAGCAGAAAAGAGACAAGGTTGACACAATTCAATAAATTGATCCAAAAGTTGAAGCTCTGCATATTACTTCTCACAGTGAGTTACAGACTCATACAAAAAATATACCAAGGACAAAGAAATGTCACAGAGCATGCCTTCTGCATAAAAATGAACTCCTGGG
>MU226176.1:3218434-3242421 GCA_018584345.1 Thuja plicata | reverse complement strand
TATATATATATATATATATACATACACACACACACACATTTGTTTTAAATTAATTTCAAATATATAATTACATAAAGATTTTACATTTAGCATGCCAGCTATTTTACTCCCAATTTTAACCATCTACTGCCACTACAAACTTCTTCTAAAAATAGGCAATATCATGAGTTTTTACAATAATTATAACCTATTCTATATATCTATATGGATATATTCACCTCCTTTTCATGCTATCAGGTGCTCCATGCTTCATCCTTCACTATTTACAGAAACCAAAATATTTGAGCATTTCCCCATTCTTCACACCATCCATATTTTTATACACGCATCCAAAACTTTACCCTGGCGGTGCCTATCTACCAAAATTTCTGCATTTTATCCTGACCTTCATGTCAAAATTCAAAATTTTTATATGCTTGGGTCTATCATTCTTCGCCCACCTTCTTTCCTCTTCTTGGGCCCCTTTTCATCCTTGGTATTGCCACAAAAAATGCACATTGCCTTTCTTCAATCTGTGTCTTAGCCTGCTCCACAACCTCTTTCCTTCTTTTCCATTTGCCCCCAATATCTATTTGGTAGGCATTTTTTCCAATTTTCCCCACCATAATAGGAATGAAACTACCATATTCATTTCCATCTTTTTCATCCTCAAAGAATTCACTATAGTCGAAACCTACCCCTGGTTTCGCCCATTCGAGAATCGAATCCAAGTCTAGAAGCCGCTCATCATCCGAAGTGTATTTCATAGATCGTCACAATCCAGCTGACATCATCCGAAGTGTATTTTGCATATGAATAAATCCACCTCATCAAATGGTTAGAAATTTAAAAAGACCATTTGAAAGAGCCCATGTGTAAGCCAAGGCATCAACACTAACACTTCAATAATATCTCAAATCTAAGTGTAACTCCCCTCCTGTGAAGTTTTCATTATGAATTTCATTGAAATTAGCCATGTTGACAGCCCACTTTGACGATGTGTCTGCTTCCTTATTACCTTTGCGTCTTATGTGGCTAATTTTAAAATATTCAAAGGATTGCATAAGGGTATTAATTTTACTCACAATTCTCACCAATTGCCAAGCATGAATAGCCCCTTTTTTAATTGCATTCACAATAACCTATAAATTGCGCTCCATATGTAGTTTCTTAATATGTAGTTTCAAGCCTAGTTGAACTATAAGAAGACCCACTTGAACTTCTGCCAAATTGTTCATCCCTTCATTAAAATTTTGAGCATCTATGGCCAAGATCTAACCTTTCCAATGTCGTGCTATATCCCCAACCCCCAAGGGTCCTAGGTTTCCCTTTGAAGCCCCATCAAATTTGACTTTTTTCCACTCCCTATCAGGTTTCTCCCACTCTACCATCTTATCTATGATGTTTGTCTTTTTTTACACACCTTAGATTGCCTAATTGGATCTTCAAGAATGGCCAGTTAGCATGAAGCCTTCTTTCACTCACTGTGTAGGCCAATTCACCCCTCTGATTAAGTAATGTTGTCTTCATTAATTCCTCTATTGATGCAATAATTCTGCTTTGAACTCTCTCCACTGATTCCTCTTTCCCTTGAAAGATTTTTCTATTTCTCTCCTTTCATATTTCCCAAAAAATGATTGAAGGACTCAAGTTCCATAAAGGAGACATAACCGATGGTTTAGAAGAAGTAGGACAATATTCAAAGACCCCTGGTAATGTCTTAGGCATTAGGCACATCCATTTGAGTTTATTTTTAATAGTCTACCAACACTCACTAGCAAAGGGGCATTGCAATAAAAGATGATCAACATCTTCTATGGCAGAGTTGCACAACACACATTTGGTTGGCCTATAGTAGCCAAATCATTTCCTTCTTTCTATAGTCAAAATTCTTCCTTGCACTACAATCCATGCAAAGGCTCCCACCTTTGAGAGGCAGTGTTTGTTCTAGCATAGCTTGGTTGGCCATCCCAAATTTCCCTCTCCAAGTTCTGAGACTATATAACCCAACTTCACAGAGTAAGACTTGCTGGAACTTGTCTACAGTCCCAGAGAGTCTCACATTTCTCAATTGGAATATCATCCCCATAAGTTCTTTATTCTAATCAGATAACCCCGTAGAGGCTAAGATCTTCCATGACCATTGAGGTCCTAAAGGTGTTTCACTTACCTCCATATATTCTGACACTTTCTCCCCCCATTCGGCATTCAGAATTCTACTAATCTCCACAAATATCTCATCATTTTTAGTCGTTCCAAACCATTCCATGAATTAGTCTAGAAAGAGGCATTGGTGCTGTCCCCAATTTGCTATGAAAGGTGATCTATGACGATGCTTCTGCACTCCATCATAAAATTCTAGATGGTTGATCCCTTTATGGGATTTCTTATAGTAAAAATTCTTTCATTAGCATTAGTGTTAGGATATTTAGCTTTCAAAATCTTCACCCATAATCTATGAGAATCCTTATATAAATTCTAAACCAATTTAGCACCAAGGGCTAAGTTCATTCTCCTCCAATTTTTTAACACAGCTCCTCATTTGTTTTTATTATTGCATATTTTTTCCCATGCCAGAAGTGGCCATTTATCATCCTCACTATTGCCACTCCAAAAAAATTTCCTCATCCTTTTTTCAATGAAACCTAAAACTTTATTAGGGATCTTAAGGTAGCTCATAGAGTATACGAGAATAGCAGATATAACAGTTTGCAGAAGGAGAATTCTTCTAGACAAAGTTAACCATTTACTTTTCCACCCTTCCATCCGTTTAATACATTTGTCCATTAGGTCCTTCCACAGAGCTGGCTTACACACATGTTGGTGAACAACTTTGTCTCCACTTTAATCACAATCTATGTTAATCCTATGCCTCTTTGAAGGCAAACAATTCTACAATAGTTGGGTAAGCATAAGATAATTCTTCCCTTAGAATTATGTGAGGTACAACTCCCTCTCAGAAATATTCAATAAATTTCCAAGTTAACAACTAAGAAAAGTACTTTTAAACCGAAAGCACGTAAGGATCTCTCAAATACTCCTAGGTATTGAGGTGTTTTTTAGATATTTCAAACATGGAAAGGAAACTAAAATTAAAGAACACATTAATTCTTTAACTATCTTGAGATAAACTTAAAATGAGGAAGAAACAAAGAATTTTTAAGAAAGATGGACAACCACCATACATATATGAACAACACAAAGTAGGAAATATACTAACTCACAAAGTAATTAACATATCACAAATTTAAATTCACAGATTCAAATTGAGCTTTGTATTAGAGTATTATGATTACACAGAACAAAGTCTGAGATCAATGCAGATTTCTATATCTTTATCTTCAATTCCTTAAAAAAAAAACAAAAGAAACCACTAACACGACCTAAGCCAACAATCAAAACTAAGTTTTAAACCAAAAAAATCTAACCCTTGAAGAGTTTTATGCACCAACATATATAGTTTAGCGATCCCGGGAGCCTCCCTGAAAACTCGGCCACACAGGATAACCAAAAAGAAATGGTTACAAACCAGTAACTTAAAAGAGAAATAGTTTTAGAGACAACTATCCCACAACTAAAAATAAATTAAAACATAAAAGCCTTGCATGACTTCAGCTACTTGTCCTCAGACATGGCTTCCCGAACTAGCTTCCAGCTCCGAAATGTGCTCATCAGCTCCTGAATCAGATGATAGTGTAGGTTCTTCAAACCAGTCAGTTTTGCACAACATGCATTCTTTTCCCACCTGAAATCATGAATCTTATCCAATTGCCTGGGTAACTTTCCTCTGTTTAGGAACAACATGGAATCTATGTTAGCTATCCTAGTGAAATCTTCAGCCATTATTTCTTCTTTTTCCTTGATATTATTCATAGTATCTTCAAAGCTCTTAATTATGGCTTCTATGTTTGTGCTTTTTTCTTCTAGCTGGAGAATACCAGACGGATTTACCACTTTTATGTCTTTTAATGCGTTGGTGTGCATTTCCTTGATCTCCTTTTCCATAACACGCGTGGTGGAGACCGCAGCTCTGAATAGACTACCTTTCCAGCTTAGATTCCTTTTTAATATAAACAACATACAAGCGTCCACCATATTTATTGAATTTTATGTCAAGAATTTCCCGACTCCATATTCCTCTATCTTAGTAACCTGAGATATGATAGTTGCACACTTCTCTTCATCTAATTCCCATCCTGGAATTAGGGTATGAATTTACCCAATCAGTGCTTCCCCCTCTGCATAGCTGGTGAAGAATTCCTGAATGAACTTTCATCCTTCCATAAAAATACCACTAATCCAGTTCTTCATTGCTTCCATTAGGACCCTACCCTGCTGCATCTACTTTAATAACTGTTTATTATCTACGGAATTAGGATCAAAGTCCTGTGGAGATTGGGCCAAGGGTAATGATCCAACCTCACTAAGTGAACTAAGAAATTTGGCCATTGTGATCATGAGATTCTTGAGTTCATGTGTTTCCTTACCATCCTTTTGAGATTGACCGAGCATGTGGTCTACAGAAAATTTAAACAAACGGTCCCTGATATCTCTGTTTAACACACTGAACTCCATCTTTGTAACCTCAAAATCTTATACAGTGGGTTCATGGACTTCTTCCTTTTGTTTGAGGGTTGCGATCTCGATGGTCACTTTTCTTATAGTAAGATTGGTAGTCAGCCTCACATTGCTCTTAAAACCTTTTTTTCCTTCGGGGCACGAGTAGCATACTTGGTAACTATTTCTTTGACTGGTAAGAAGACAGGTTTAAAGCTGCACTTCCTATTTACCGAAACTGTCAGCCAAGGGAGAATTGAACTAGTCACCAAACTATTATCTGCTATCTTGGCAGGCGTCATGTCCTCCTGTTGAAATTTAGGCTTGTCTGTAAAAATCTCCTGGTATTTCTTGTTATACTCTGGTGAGAAAGAGATGTCCTCATCATTGATATCAATATCAATATAACCAAAATCTAGGGATGACATTTGTGTTCATCCTTCAAACCTGGTTCTTGACCTCATTCGGGGTGCAGTAGGAAGTGTATGCATAGGAAGTCACCTTCCTTTTAGATGGAAGAGTATTACCTGCATGAGTGATCAAGAGGGAAATGTTAGAGGGAACATGCAATACTTCAACTGAGACGAGACTTATATTAGATTTCTTAGGAGATGTAATATTTGCTCTGGTTTGTTTCCTCTTTTTAACCAGTGATCAGTGTAGGATAAAATGAACCCAACCCTTAATTTGATATCCTCTTTCTCTTCTCCTTTCCAGTCTACTTCTGACAAAACCCCTGTGTTTGGACCATTGAAACTAGGTTCAATGACTTTAGAATGATCTTCTGTCATGCCAGCTATGTTAAACTTTAGTTGCAAGGTTTTTATTTGGGGAATCAATAACCTAGTGTAATCCCTCTTTTTAATTGATTCTTCATCTCCGATATCTTCCCACAAATATTCAATATGCAGGTTCAACTTAGACTACACATTCAAATCAAAATCCTGCCTTGTGAATCCTTTGTTGTCAAACCCTCTCCTCGGGTCATAGAAATGCATGTGAAAACCCACCAAATTACTGCCTATCACAGAGCTTCAAGCATACTCCTATATGTCATAGTTCCAAGATTAATGGGGAACATAGAATCCCATTTCTGTTCCAGAAGATTATTTTTAATTAGCATGAAAAACTGTCTGCAAACCTCTGCTAAGATGAAACAATCAAAGCAAAACCTTGACAATTTAAGAGGCTCTTCGTCAAAACCCCCAACTCTCACATAGGTGAACCATGGAAATTGAAGATTAAAGCCACTAAAACACTAAACTAGCTTCTATGCTTCTGAAGAAATCCTCTGATTTGGGGTTCCAGCTAGCTGGTAACACAATTTTTTGAGGAAAACATCATGAACTCTCATGTAGTCTTCAAGGACTCTATCTTTCCTCAGTAAAGGGAAATATTAAAAAATGCTTATGTCTTAACTCCATGGCTCATGGGGAATCCTGACAAGGTCTTGTGTGCATGCAAGGTAGTATATTAAGTAAGATGACATATAAAATTCCTGCCTTATCTCCTGTGCCTGTTTGAGCTGATCTCCTAGTGAACTTGCAATCATTTCAGCCCAGTCTAGACTTTGCTTGCCTTCTAAGAAAATCTCAATAAAATATTACATCTAGTCTTCAAAAAGGAGAACCTACTCTGAACCTTTCTACCTATGTAACAAGACCATTATATCATGAATGTGAGGTTTCATATGGTCTTTGGTCAAAAACTTGGGCAATTTGGAACCACCTTTGTAGTTCGACACAGTCCACTTGCGAGCGATATTGTTGAGTTTCTTGTCACTTCTCTCTCAAAATTGAGCGAGCGACTGGGTTGGAGTAAAACTAACAAAGCTTCATCTGGGAGCTTAAAAAATGACATTATTGTTTCCCTATTTATAGTCAAAAGACTTTTACCCTCGTTATTCAACACACTCTTGGACTTAACATCATAATGGTTTATGCACTGTAGAACTAGTTCTGGATTAACTACAGGTGGGGGAAAAGTGGTGGCTTGAAACAAACTGCTAGACATGAGATCTAAGGTATACTCCTTCTCTAAGGTATAATCCTTCTCTACTGGAGTGAATCTGATGATGTGACATCTGGCGAGCTTCATTTAATCAAATCACTTAAGTCATGATTACTTTCCATTTAATACCACTGCTTCAATCGTGCTAAAAAATCGCCCGCCTGAAATCATTTTGCCAGCTCTGAATTACCCCGTGGCTATCATCAAATCAAAATTGATCATACCATTATTCCAATAAATACTACTCTGATGTGTCATGTCACCTGTTACTTCGGCTTTCACATCAATCTTTGAGTCCGCTGAATATACCTTTGAACTACTTTGAACCGAGGTTTGAAGAGGTTCAAAGTGGTTCACTACCGCAACACTGACATGGCATGAGTCCCACCTACGATCACCGATGTTAGCCCAAAATATTTGTTTGAACTTCTTTGAACTACTTTGAACCAAGGTTTGAAGAGGTTCAAAGTGGTTCATGAGGAAGAAATAACTTCTACACTCGGCCGAAAGGAGGCGAATTCTATAAGACAGGTTCATGAAGTATTAAAATGATTTACTCAGTAGTAAAAACCGACATTGGAAAACTCTTTTATCATGAAATTTTGTGATAAGGAGAAAACTAGACAAGGATTAAAAATTTAATAGGGTCAAGGACACTTTTACCATGGCAAGTCAAAATAGACCCTAACACTGGCTCTGACTGGGGGATTGCATGTTGCCAAAAATACAGATAACTCTAGATTACTTGTTTCACAAAAATAACAAGGGAAAGAAGCGACACATGCAACTAAACCTAAGAAAAGTGACAAAACTAACTATTATTTACAGGGAGGGACTCAACAAAAAATTATAGCTTCAACTATTTGAGGTCCTACCCATTGTAAGTGAAAGGGAGATTCATACCATCCAGGTAGGATAGACAGAAAGCATTAGAAGCAATTTCTTCTAATATGATAAATGAGGCTTTCCACAAGGACTCAAATTTCCTAAGAGATCCCTTAGGCACCCTTCTCTTATCCCATAACAAGACTTCATCTCCTTTCATAAAATTTCATGCACGTGCTTTTATATCAAAAATTTGCTTGACTTTCAGTTGGTGCCCTGTGATGTGATCTACTAAGTCATTTCTTTCTTCCTCCAACTTATTCAGGTACATGATGTGTTTTTCCAGAGAGTTTTGAAAACAATGATCTTTGATCACTGACTGCAACTTGGCTATTGATAATTCTAGAGGTAAGGATACGTGAGCTCCAATCCCATATATGAGCTCAAAAGGAGCCATGCCAATAGCTCTTTTGAGAGTAGTCCTATCATCCCACAAGGCTTCATGCAAATTCTTATGCCAATCATGAGGATTATTATCCAACAATTTATTCATTATAGCTATGAGGTCCTTATTACTAGATTCTGCCTGGCCATTCCCTTGTGGAAAGTAGTCGGATGAATGAGCTAAAGATATCCCATGTTCATAAAAAAAGGCTGAAATCTCTTCTGAAGAAAAATTTGTAGCATTATCTACCACCACCTTGACTGGAATCCCAAACCTAATAAAAATATGGTTCATCAAGAAATCATAGACAACTTGTGAATTTGCCTTTTTAGTCGGAACTGATTCTACACACTTTGTGAAGTAGTCAGTGGCGGTTAGAATAAATACATGTCTTGCACTGGATGGAGGATTCAAAGGCCCAAAAAAATCTCTCTCATTGTCTGAAGGGTTCATCAACTACCACTGGCTTGAGAGGTAGCGTTGCAAGTTGTGGATGCCCAGTAAACAACTGACATTTCTCATAGTTCTTGACATAGTGATAAGCATCCTTGAACATTCCTGGCTAGTAGAAATGGTTCTAGAGAATTTTGAACGCCATGATGGTAGAGAAGTAATGCCCACCATAGGTTTCATCATGGAAAGCTCTCATTAATTCTTTCTATTGGACAACATCGACACAACTAAGGAAGGTTCCATCAATACCCCTTTTGTACAACACATCTCTAGAGATTACAAACTTGGAAGCTTTTAAATTTAGATTACGCCTTCCTCGAGGATTCAAGATTCCAGGGAATTCTCCATAGGTGAGGAAGTATGTCATGTCTGAGCACCAGGGATCAGTCAAACTTACTAATAACACCATGGGGACTTCATTTACTTCCTCTTTCACCAATTCACCATTTTTCGCTATCAATTTACACAAACCTTATCCTCTCACCAAATTGGTTGGCTTAATAGTTAAATCATATTCCTAGATTTTTTCTATCCACACTGCTCTATTATTCATCCCTATCTCCTTTTGAGTCAACACGCTTTTTACTGTTGTACTGGAACATATACTGTAGCATGAGAGTGTAAGATATAATACCTGAATTGTTTTACCACTTTTACTATGAAAAAGGCATGCTTCTCGATTTGAGAATACTTAAGTTCATGTTTCTTCATGGGTGTGCTCATGAAAGAAATGGGCACCTCCTTCCCTTTCTCATATTTTTGTGTCAAAATGCCAGACAAAGTATGCTCTGACGCATATCAATAAATAAGAAATCCTTTTTGAAATCTGGACTTGTCAAGATAGGAGCCTGTGATATTTCTATTTTAATGTCATTAAAATCTTTCCACCCTTCTTCATTCCATTTGAAAGGAAATTTATCACTCAACATGTCTACCATATGCTTGGTAGTTTCTAAATTTTTTGGAATAAAGGCCCTTAAAAAGTTCACTTGGGCGAAGAAAGACTTCAGACCACTTCTGCTAGAAGGAAAGTTGAGTTGTTGAATCTCTTTAACCCTATCAGGATCAATTTTGACACCTTCCTTTGAAAAAATATGTCCTAACAATTTACCCTCCTCAACAAAGAAGATTGAATTTTTTGGATTTAGGGATATACCATGACTTCTGCATCTTTGCAACACTGTTTCAATATCTCTCAAATGGAAGCTCTTCCTATTTGAATAGATGTTCAAGTCATCTAGATAAAATGCAATGATCTTATTGCGAAGATACCCGAATGAGGAATTCATCACTCTCTGTAAAGTGGCACCGACGTTAATCAATCCAAACAACATTCGGTTATACGTGAAAGTACCCCAGGGAGTTATAAAAGCTATTTTATGTTGATCCTCCTTCGCCACACTTATTTGGTTATATCCGGAATAACCATCTCGCATGGAAATCACTTCTGATCCTGACACTGCTTGAAGTACATGTTCCATGATTGGAAGCGCATAGTTATCCTTGAGACCGGCTTGATTTAGATTCCAAAAATCTACACAAATTCAGATTTCACTGTTCTTTTTCCTCACAGGGACTATATTGGTGAAAAGGTGTGGCGTCTCGCTTCAAGGGGATATGATTTCTGAACTGACCACCTCTGAAATTATTAAGGTCTTCGTACACCCAAGCAAAAACATCTTTATATTATGTTAGTAGTTTCTTGAGGCCTTCTTTCTCCTATTGAGAACATGTTTTGCCTATCAAAACCCATTTAGGGTCATCTTCATCGCATATATTGATCTTATCATATTCCTTAGAATTATGGGCATGTGATATCTTTTCCTTGATTGTACTATCATCTCTCCTTCAAAATAGACGTTCTAAGGAGACCAACCCCTTTGGAATTTTATTCCCTTTTAGCTGAATGATTCCATCATCCCCTGAAGAATACTCATAGGTCTCATTGCACTCATTTCCAGAACCTTCAAAATAAACATTAGCAAAATTGTTAATACACCCTAAGAAATCACTGAGCTGAGAATCGTTATGAAACACTTGCCAATGTTCTACATTATCTGGCACTTTAGGCCTGTATATCATTTCTATTAGGTAACTTTGTGTTTTGAAATCTAGATGTGGTAAAATAAGTGAAGCCAAAAATGCTAAGGAATCTACTCTAGTGTTCAAACTCCTGGGTATGAAATTGATAGAGAAAAGCATCAAAGGACTCAAGTTCACCCCACACTAAATTTTTGTAGTGCTTTAATTTTTCATTCTTGACTGAAAAAATTGACCTCTTACCTGTTTCACAATCAGGTCAGCATCACCTTTGGAAATCAACTTCTTAACTCCTCTGAGCCTTGCTTCTTCCAGCCCTAATAGCAATGCTTCATATTCAACAGTATTATTGGTATTCCTGAAATCCGGTTTAAAAGACAATGGAATACACTCTCCAACATGAGGAAACAACACCACTCCTACTCCTGACCCTGAGTTTGAACAACTACCATCAAATTCCATTCTCCATAGGGCTTCATCCTTTGAATCCTAAGTAACAGGTTTAGATTCATTATCAGACAAAACCACATAATTACCAAAATGTCATTCTTCAAAAAGGATCTGGGCTTTGGGATTATCAGAGGGAACTACCGTATATTTTTTTTTGGGTTCTGGTTCAAGCTTTATTTTCTTCTTATCTACTGGGATAATTGCTTCAGACCAATCCATTTTAACATCACCTCCCATATCTTTACAAAAGGTTCTTCTAAGCAACATATCATAGCTTGCTGAGATATCTACTACTAGGATTGTCACTTTCAGATGCTTATTTGGGCATGCAACAAGAATAGCTTGCACATCTTTGACCTGACCCATTAAAGGTACTTTCTTCCCATCCATGGAATAACAACGACCAAATGTCTTGGTTAAGGTAAGACTGAGGGATTTAGCAATTGGGGCAGGTGTTATATTATCAGAAGCACCAAAATAAAAAATACAATTACTAAGTTTCTATCCATTTAATAGCAAAGAGATGTAAAAAGGATTTGGTTTCTTCTCCTCTATTTCATTTGCTATAGAATTGACATAAGGGAGGTCATCGGTTATTTGTGGATTATCTTCGGATATGAAGACAGGAGGTTCTTCAATTGTGGTCATTTCTCCTATCAGGGGTTTATTTGATTGGACGTTCAAATTTGATTCCCCTTTTACATACTTAACCAATTTGTCTAACTCTTTTGGGTTCATTCTCAAATATTTGGCCGGGGAGATGGATATAGAGGTAGTTTTGCAAAATTTGACAAAATCAAAAGTAGGAGGGACAGAAGTTGTGTTACCTTTTTGTAGGATTTTAATTCCTAAATTCTTTGGACTTGATGAGATGTCACCACTCCCCATTTCTTTACCCTTTGGGTAAGTATCAGATGTACCAGGGCCAGGGGAGAACTTCTAGTTCCTTTGATTTCTTTTAAGGAATGCACATGAAGGATCTTGTAGAGTCGCCAATATGTTTTTGCCTCTTTCAGAGTCGGACTCATATTCTAGATAAAAAGAGCTCGAATGCTCGATATCAGAAGGAGCCTTTTCTTCTTGATATTCTTCTATCCCAATGGTGTCCTTAGTTGCATTTATCTAAAGACATCTTAGCTAGTCTGGACATGTTTCACCATCATGATCTATTTTCAAATGCAAAGAACACATAGTTTATTTAGGTGCTAATTCAATCTATAACCTAGGTTGTGAACTCGTCAAAATAGGAGTCTTTTCATGGGATTGGTTAAATTGCTTATGACCAACATCTTGGTAGGGAGATTGATATGGAGAGCTAGCTCTATTCTACTGCCTCTTAAGCATTTCCATGTCATTCATCAACCTTTTCACCAGAGGATCCATTGGAGTAGACGAAGAGGCACCCGGGGATTGAATTTCCCTTTTCCATTTTCCTCCTGTGATAAACGTATCCTCGAGCTGAATAGCTTGTCTTTGTGCATCGTTCAAATTAGCTACCCCATCTTTCAACAGGTGAAAGCTTATGTTGGGTGGTACTGCATTGAGAAATAATATCTTCTTGTTTTCATTGTTGGGTGGGGCATTTGTAGGGATTATTTTTCAGAATCCTATTGTACTTGGCCATGAATTCCTGCATAGGTTCATGTATCTCTTTTTTTAGTTGACTTAACTGAAGCAGTAGTGAAATTTTATTATCAGGTGTTTTGAATCTTTCCTCAAAAACATCTTTCATATCATCCCAATTGGCAATTGATCCATGAGGCAAGTTATTGAACCAGTCAGCTACCACATCAGTTAATGTCCTTACAAAAAGTCTAACTGCAACCTCCTGAGTAGGGACGCTGAGAATACCACATACTATGTGAAAATCACTTTGGTGATCTTCTGTTGTAATCTTACCATCTTCATTGAACTTGGGTAAGAATTTATTAGCCCCTTTTGGAAGAGCAGCGGGAGCACCGAACCATGACTTTATTAGCCTATGTTTTGACCCCATAACTGATTAGCGGCCATGAGTGGGTATTGAAAGTTTAGAGGTTGAGTGTTGAAAACTGAAGGTATTACAGTACCTAGAGGAATAAAAGCTTGAACAATTGGTGATACAGTGGGGCCAATAGGGGGCGAAGAGGGTCTACTTCAAGTCTGGGCCTTCTTTTTCATGGGAGTGTTAAAATCAGGGAAAAAACTCAATTTTTTTAAAGATTCAAAATCTTCAACCAGTCCTTTACTTCGGTCACCTCTTGTATATCTTTTCTCAGCCAACTTGGTCGTGTAAACTATTTTTTTTTTCTTTTAAGGGACTTGAGCTGATCTATCCACAACAACAACTTCTTGAGCAATGGGGATTCACCTCAGCCACTCTTTGATCTCCTCTTCTTCTTCTATAACCAAACAAATGTGTTGGTATTGCTGGTCATTTGTCCTTAACTTCCAAGCCAAAGTATTGAGATCGGCTATGATGTCTTCTTGAGTGTCCAAGAAATGCAAATCTAGTTGCAGGACTGGAGAAAATTCTTCTTGACCCAGGATTACAACAATAGGCAATACCATGATTCATTCATTCATAAAAATTGTAATTGTTACTAGTCTTCTTAATAACATCGCTCCCCAGTAGAGTCACCAAAAATCTATTGGTGAACATATTTGTCTCCACTTTAATCACAATCTATGTTGACCCTATGCCTCTTTGAAGACAAGCAATTCTACAATAGTTGGGTAAGCATAAGATAATTTCTTCCCTTTGAATTATGTGAGGTACAACTCCCTCTCAGAAATATTCAATAAATTTCCAACTTAACAACTAACCAAAGTACTTTTAACCTGAAAGCACGTAAGGATATCTCAAATACTCCTAGGTATTGAGGTGTTTTTTAGATATTTCAAACATGGAAAGGAAACTAAAATTAAAGAGCACACTAATTGTTTAACTATCTTGAGATAAACTTAAAATGAGGAAGAAATAAAGAATTTTCAAGAAAGATGGACAACCACCATACATATACGAACAACACGAACTAGGAAATATATTAACTCACAAATTAATTCACATATCACAAATTTAAATTCACAGATTCCAATCAATCTTTGTATTAGAGTATTATGATTACACATAACAAAGTATGAGATCAATGCAGATTTCTATATCTTTCTGTTCAATTCCTTTCAAAAAAAAAAGGCAACTGCTAACACAGCCTAAGCCAGAGATCAAAACTAAGTTTCAAATAAAAAAAAATCTAACCCTTGTAGATTTTTATGCACCAGCATATATAGTTTAGCGATCTTGGGAGCCTCCCTGAAAACTCGGCCACCCGGGATAATCGAAACGAAATGGTTACAAACCAGTAACTTAAAAGAGAAACAGTTTTAGAGATAGCTGTCCCACAACTAAAAATAAATTAAAACATAAAATCCTTGCATGAATTCAACTACTTGTCCTTGGATGTGGCTTCCCGAACCAGCTTCCAGCTCCGAAATGTGCTCATCAGCTCCTGAATCGGATGAGAGTGTAGGTTTTTCAAACCGGTCAGTTTTGCACGAAATGCATTCTTTTCCCACCTGAAATCCTGAATCTTCTCCAACTACCTGGGTAATTGTCCTCTGTTTAGGAACAACATGGACTCTACGTTAGCTATCCTAGTGAAATCTTCAGCCATTATTTCTGCTTCTTCCTTGATACTATTCATAGTATCTTCAAAGCTCTTAATCATGGCTTTTGTCTTTGTGCTTCCTTCTTCTAGCTGGAGAATACTAGATGGATTTACCACTTTTATGTATTTTAATGTGTTGGTGTGCATTTCCTTGATCTCCTTTTCTATAGCATGTGTGCTAGAGACCGCAGCTCTGAATAGACTACCTTTCCAGCTTAGATTCCTTTTTAATATAAACAACATACAACCGTCCACCATCTTCATTAGATTTAGGATCAATAATTGTTTATTATCTATGGAATTAGGATCAAAGTCCTATGGATATTGGGCCAAGATTAATGCTCCAACCTCACTAAGTGAATTGGGAAATTCAGCCATTGTGATCATGAGCTTCTTGAGTTCACATTTTTCCTTACCATCCTTTTGAGATTGACCAAGCATGTGGTCTGCAGAAAATTTAAACAAACGGTCCTTGGTATCTCTGTTTAACACATCGAACTCCATCTTTGTAACCTCAAAATCTTCTATAGAGGGTTCATGAAATCCTTCCTTTTGTTTGAAGGTTGCAATCTTGATTGTCACTTTTCCTGTAGAAGTATCGGTAGTTAGCCTCACATTGCTCTTAACCCTTTTTTCCTTTAGGGAATGAGTAGTATACTTGGTAACTATTTCTTTGACTAGTAAGGAGACAGGGTTAACGTTGCACTTCCTATTTATCGAATCTGTCAGCTAAGAGAGAATTGAACTAGTTGCTAACCTATTATCTAATGTCTTGGCAGGCCTCACATCCTCCTATTGAACTTTAGGCTTGTCTGTAAACATCTCCTGGTCTTTCTTGTTATGCTCTGGTGAGAAAGAGATGTCCTCATCATTGATATCAATATCAATATAACTGGAATCTGGGGATGCCATTTGTGTTTGTCCTTCAAACTTGGTTCTTGACCTCGTTTAGGGTGTGGTAGGATGTGCACAGGAAGTCACCTTCCTTTTAGATGGAAGAGTATTACCTGCATGAGTGATCAAGAGGGAAACATTAGAGGGAACATGCAACACTTCAACTGAGACGGGACTTGTATTAGATTTCTTAGGAGATGTAATCTTTGGTCTTGTTTGTTTCCTCTTTTTTAACCAGTCATTCATGTAGGATAAAATGAACCTAGCCCTTAATTTGATATCCTCTTGCTCTTGTCCTTTTAGTCTACTTCCAACAAAACCTCTGTGTTTAGACCATCGAAATCGGTTTCAATGACTTCAAAATGATCTTCTTTCACGCCAACTATGTTAAACTTCAGCTGCAAGATTTTGATTTGGGGAATCAATAACCTAGCGTGATCCCTCTTTTTAATTTCTTCTTTGTCTCCGATATCTTCCCACAAATCTTCAATATGCGAGTTCAACATGGAGTGAACATTCAAATCAAAAGCCTGCCTTGTGAATCCTTTGTTGTTAAACCCTCTCCTTGGCTCATAGAAATGCATGTGAAAACCCACCAAATTACTGTCTATCGACACAGAGGCATCAATAATACTCCTACATGTCATAGTTCCAAGACTAATGAGGAACATAGAATCCCATTTCTGTTCCAAAATATTATTTTTAATTATCGTGAACAAGTGTCTGCAAACCTCCGCTAAGATGAAACAATCAAAGCATAACCTCAACAATTTAAGAGGCTCTTCATCAAAACCCCCAACTCTCACATAGGTGAACCATGGAAATTGAATATAAAAGCTACCAAATTGCTAAACTAGCTTCTGTGCTTCTAAAGAAATCCTCTGATTTGGGGTTCTGGCTAGCTGGTAGCACTATTTTCTGAGGAAAACATCATGAACTCTCCTGTAGTCTTCAAGGACTTTGTCTTTCCTCAGTAAAGGGCAATATTAAAAAATGCTTATGTCTTCACTCCATGGCTCATGGGGAATCCCAGAAAGGTATTGTGTGCATGCAAGGCAGTATATTAAATAAGATGACATATAAAATTTTGGCCTTATCACCTATGCCTGTTTGAGTCGATCTCTTAGTGAACTTGCAATTATTTCAGCCCAGTCTAGACTTTGCTTGCCTTCTAAGACAATCTCAATAAAATATTACATCCAGTCTTTGAAAATGAGCACCTGCTCTGAACCTTTCACTCTATGTAACAAGACCATTATATCACGAATGTGAGGTTTCATATGGTCTTTGGTCAAAAAATTGGGTAATCTAGAACCACCTTTGTAGTTTGACACAGTCCACTTGCGAGCGATATTGCTGAGTTTCTTGTCACTTCTCTCTCGAAATTGAGTGAGCAACTGGGTTGGAGTAAAACTGAGAAAAGCTTCATCAGTGAGCTTAAAAAATGATATTACTGTTTCCCTGTTTATAGTCAAAAGAATTTTACCCTCTTTATTCAACACACTCTTGGACTTAACATCATAATGGTTTATGCATTGTAGAACTAGCTCTGGATTAACTACAACTGGGGGAAAAGTGGCGGCTTGAAACAAACCGCTAGACATGAGCTCTAAGGTATACTCCTTCTCTACTAGATCCTTTAAATTTTCAACCAACTTATCTACCTCAAATCCTAACAAATTAGTGTCCATGATCACTGGAGCTCTACACTCTAGATTTGCAGTATTCCCAAAAAAATGCATGCTAGACCTCATTTTGCTTTCCCAAACAAACAAAGAATTGCAACGCTTCAAAAACACACTAACACGCAGAAAATAGGAAGCAAGAGGGGGATTTTTGATGTTTACCTATATTCTGTAGACTCAGGAAAATAAGAACCTCTGTCCTTCACAGTCGAGACTCCTCAACGTAGCTCTAAAAAGGAAAAAGTTGAAGGACAATATTTAAAGAATGCTCACCCAACTGAAATATAACCAAAGAGATGAACATTAAATGTGGCATGCAGGCTTGTGTGGAGTGAATCTGATGATGTGACATCTGGCAAGCTCCATTTAATCAAATCACTTAAGTCATGATTACTTTCCATTTAATACCACTACTTCACTTGTGCTGAAAAATCACCCACCTTAACTCATTTTGCCAGCTTGGAATTACCTCATGTCTATCATCAAATCAAAATTGATCATACCATTATTCCAATAATTACTACCCCAACGTGTCATGTCACCTGTCACTTTGGTTGTCACATCAATCTTTAAGCCCACTGAATATACCTTTGAACTAATTTGAACTACTTTGAACCGAGGTTTGAAGAGGTTCAAAGTGGTTCATTGTCGCAACGCTGACGTGGCACAGGTCCCACCTGAGATCATCGATGTTAGCCCAAAAAATTTGTTTGAATTGCTTTGAACTACTTCGAATTGAGGTTTGAAGAGGTTCAAAGTGGTTCATGAGGAAGAAATAAGTTCTACACTTGGCCGAAAGGAGCTGACTTCTACAAGACGGGTTCATGAAGTATTAAAATGATTTACTCAGGAGTAAAAACTGACATTGGAAAACTCTTTTATCATGAAATTTTGTGATAAGGAGGAAACCATACAAGGATTAAATATTTAATAGGGTCAAGGACACTTTTACCACGATGACTCAAAATAGACCCTAACAACACCCTAGCAAAAAGTGGCACACCTAAATATTTCCCTAGAACTCTGCCCTGTTTAATTTCCAAAATATTACAAAGCTTCCTTTAGAGATTCCCATCTATGTTAAAAAAACAAATGTATGATTTACTCTAGTTTACATGCTGACCTGAGGCTACATTAGAACTATCTAAAGTTGATTTGATCACCCTCACTTCCCTTACAGTGGCATCCCCCATTAGATAATTATCATCCACAAATTGTAGGTGAGTAGTAGGCTCCATACCCATTGCTATGGTAATAATTTTCCAGACCCCTTCACTTATTTTACTACCTATTAATATTCCTAAAGATTCTACCATGATTATGAAAAGGAAAGGAGAGAGGGGGTCCCTGTATCTCAAGCCTTTGGAACTGTCAAAGAACCCCTGTGGGATTCCATTAACCAAAATGGAGATTCTATGTGTATTAATGCATCTTGAGATCCATTTCAACCATCCATCCCCAAACCCAAACCTCCTAAGCACATCTAGAAAGAAAGATCTATTCACATGATCATAAGCCTTCTTGATGTCCAGCTTGATCATCATTTTGGCCACTTTAGCTTTCCTAAGTGTATGGATGGCTTCATGAGAAATAATAATACCTTCAAAAATAGACCACTTTGGTGCAAACCCACTTTTCTCTAGAGATATTAATGTTTCAATAAATGGTTTTAATCTATTAGCAATTACTTTTGCAATAAATTTTTAGGTCATGTTACACAAAGAAATTGGCCTAAAATCATCAAAAGATAGGTTGTCCCCCTTCTTAGGAATTAGAGATATGAAAGTGTTGTTGAAATCTTTAAGGATGAAGCCACCTTCTTGAGACTCTTCAACAACCTCCCACAGGTCTTCACCCAAAATTTCCCATGTTTTATGAAATAAAAGGGAAGGAAATCCATCTGGCCTTGGGGCTTTATCCCCCCAACTCCATTTATTTCTTCCCTTACTTCCTCTTTCAAAATTGGGGCCATTAAAACCTCATTTTGGGCTGCTGAAATTTTCTTTGGGATGAAATCCAAGAGGTCCTTTGATCCTCTTAACCCCTGTGAATTGTTAACATATATATTTGAAAATACTCCACAATAGTTAGATTAATTTGTTGAATGTTTGTGATTAAACCTCCCTGCACATTCTTGATTGAAAAGATCATGTTCCTTGCTCTCTTTACTTTAATAGATTTATGAAAAAACTTAGTGTTCCTATCTCCTTCTTAGAGCCAGGTTTCTCTCAATTTTTACATCCAAAAGGTCTCTTCCCTGGCCAAAATTTCTTTATAATTTCTATGAAGGTCTTGTTCTTCCTCATAAGTTTTTCATTCATCCCCTAAGCAATGATGATGACATTAAGAGAAGTTAATTTGTTTTCCATATTGAGATTTTCTAAAAAAATATTTTTAAAGGAGTCTCTATTCCAAACTTTCAATTGATCTTTTAAGAATTGTAGCTTTTTGAAAAAAATAAAAGACTTGTTACCTTTCCAGACATGGGAATTTTTCCACCATTCCGCTATCAAGGAAAAAAACTTGACATCCCACATCCACATTACTTCAAACTTGAATGGCGATCTTTCAGGAGTGCAGTCCTCTTGAATATTGCAACACATTGGGAAATGGTCAGACCCTGCTATGGGAAGAATATCCGCACTACAAAGCCAATTTCTTTGTTCCCACTGTCTACCCTACAAAAATCTATCTAATCTTTTAGTGATATTGAGGAATCCCTAGTCCATTTGAAGTCACCTAGTCTAAAATCTAGATCAATCATCCCTTTACTCATGACAAAATTAGAAAAGTCTCTTTGATTGACTTCAGACCATCCTTTACCTCCTTTTTTCTCCATAGGACTCAAAATGGAATTAAAGTCCCCTCTAAGAAAAATATCTCATCTTTATTTAAAGCCAGAATCTTTATGATGACTCTCCATAACTCCTTTTTGTCTACTGTGGTAGTAGGGCCATATCTGTTTATAACATAGAACTTGGATAAGAGTTGTTTTGAAGAGATTTCCATCCATTGCCAGTTTCTAGACTGGTTTAAGATTTTAATATCTACAACACTTCTATCCTACAACATACATAGCCCCCCTAATGCTCCTCTTGCATCTGAGAAATCCCCCTCCCATCTACTGAACCTTTTTGTGAAAACCGCTCTATCAGTGTCTTTCACCTTTATCTCTTGAATTAACACAACATCAACCCTCATCTGCTCAAGACCTCTCTTGATTATGTGAATCTTATTAGGGGCATTGCAGCCCTTGACATTCAATGAAAGGATCCCCATTGTTGAAAGGAAAAGACATAGCCCTTTCCTGATGTCAGCAGTTTAACTTTGTCTTCTTCACACCCTGCCTAGGCTAGTTTCTCCTTGGTCATCCTCGCCCATCTTCTCCCTTTCTCCCCTAACCTGGGTTTGCTAATCCTTGAACTTGATTGTTCTTCCCCTCTTGGGTCTAGAATATTAAGTGTGGCAAAGACACCGATGTCATCTTCCTCCCCTTCATCACTTAGATAACTGTAAAGGGAGTCAAAATCTAATGGGTTCCCCCCGCTATCTTGGACTTCTTCAAAGGACCCTCCAATTTTCTAATAGAGGATATTATGTCATCATTTTCTATAATTTTTGCTTCTCCCTCAACTACCATGGCACTATTATGTTCCTCTAGACTCACCCTGTGATCCTCCTGTTGGGGACTTGATCCTCGGTTTTCTATCAAAAAGTGTCTTTCCTCTATTATTCTGTCCTTGGAGGGGAAAGTATTGGGAATATCTTTAGATCTTCCTGAGCTTTGTGTAGGGATAATTTATTTGATAATGCATTGGGGTATTGTAGCCTCTCCTAAAATTTTTTGTGCTTCCTGGCTATTGAGTAAAGATGCATCCTCCTAACCCTCAAAACCTCTGCCTATGAATTTGTTTTGAGAGAGGCCAAATGGTGTCTCACACACCACTTGAGTGGAGATTTCCTCAAGGAGTTTGTCTTTCTAGAAATGTAATTCCCTCCAGAACCCTTTGTCAATTTTCATCACTTGCCTGCTCTCCAATGCTTCTTGCCTTTCAGCCGGTCCCTATTCTGCATACTTAAAAGTTTCCATTTCTAAAGAAGCTGAATTATTATGCACCATGTTTTTAGTCTGCAAGGTCTTAATAGTTTTTTTTCCATATGTTTGTCCACTGTGGATTTCCCTTTGTCCTTACCTCCATCTTAGTTAGTAGCTTCATCATAGTTTTTTTTTTAGCTATCAAAGGTTTCTACCACTCACCATCCTCAGTATGGATTATGATGTGCAAAGACATTTCATAACAAGTTTTACACCATACAAGAATCCTTGGAGAGGCAACATAGATTTTTCGATTAACAACCTCTTCAGTTTTCTCAAATTTCCCCAATGAGTCTCCCATAATCCTCAGTGTTTCCTCCCCTAGATATTCCTGTGGTAGGTTCTCTAGTTTGAACCAGACTAGGGTTTCTTTTACTTGTTCCTTCTCAGGGTTAAAGTTTGTATTCCATTTCTTTAGGTAGATGTCCGTTCCATCCATCACATATAGGTCATTCCCTAATACCCACTCTTTGTCCTCCTTTGTAGAGTAGATAATCAGGTAAAAACCATTAGAGACAGGTTTTACAGAGATAAAAGAGCCCTTCCATTGACTCTCACACCATTTTTTAACCTTACTATAAGATGGCCATGGGCCCATCTATTTAAGAAAAAAAACTTTCTCCTCCAATAAAGCCCTATTCTCAATCCATTGGGAATTTGTAAGTCTGACTGTAGCATAAGAGGTAGCTATGTGGGTGTTATCATTAACTTGTATTGGGGTGTCCTTGTTTTTTCCCTAGACATTACTGAGATCCTCATTCTCTGTAGCTTTCTTCCTCCAGAACTTCCTCTCAATATCCTAAAATTTGAATCCCCGCTGCACTAGTGTCAATCCAAATGGTTTGCCCAACAGATTTTTTCTGTTCTCCCACCTCCTACCATGACTCATGTTCCCTACCCATCTAGTATTTTGTGTTCTATGATTGGTGTGTGCATGGATTACACCTCGATATGACTCCCACCCTCGCCGATTGGAAGCTCATCTCTATGACTAAGAGTAACAAGGCTGAGGTTGGTCCATCATTCTAAAACCTCCATTCCTTCCCATGGTGGTCCATTCAACCATTGCAGAGCCATACAAACTTTCTATATTTTTTAAGATTTATACAATATATATTAAAATTATAATAATTCAAATAATAATCACATAATAAATATACATAAAAATAATGTTAGAATTAGTTTGGCCCCCATGATGTAGACTAATGTGTGTTGTTGAAAAACACATCACAAGTATAGTACAACCCTCCCACAAAAATTTATAGTGACACTTCACTTGTAAAAATTTATAGAAAGACCAAAAAAAAACAAAAGACAAAATATAAGTAAAAAGTGTTAGTAATAACTGAGGGGGGGGGGGTGAATCAGTGACCTCAAAAATTTATCCTTAAACTTAACCACCAATCAATAAACTTCAAATTATTATGTCCCTACAAGATGCATGCCATGAAATACTTATAATGATTAACTGTTTGTCGGTTTACCTTGTCTGTCCTTATTCTCCTTGATTACCGATAAGAAGTATAACTATTTACCAAAATATAGTAAATATGCAGAGTATATCGATATATCTAGAATGAATTATGTAAGATACAAAACAATAAAGAAATGCATCATACACACATATAACACACATTTTAATGTGGAAACCCTGTTAAGGGAAAAAAACCACTGGGAACGGTACCCCAAATTTTTACTCTTCTGAAGTGAGCCATGTTAGGAGCCAACCCTGTTAAAGGTTACAAACACACTGTTAGGTGTGACCTTGTTAGAGGATTTTACATGTATAGGTTGTCACTTAGTATCAGGAATCTCATGTTGTCATCCTTGAATCAACCTCTCTCTTAGACTGTCAATAGGCATCAGGCATATCTAATGCTACTTTCATGAATCAACCTTTTTGGCATTCCTTGGGATGTACCTCAATATATAGAAGACTGTTAAGTCCTGCTCTGTTAAGAGACTTGATGCTTCAATGGTTAAACTGAAACGATATGACCTATTTCCAATGCAACTTGAATTGCAGATTTTTAGATCTATTTAAGTACATTACCTCTAGGATCAATGTATCAATTAAATTCTTTTGTGCTCCACACTTTCTGCTCTGTGATGCTGTTCTCACTGTTCATCGATGTCTGCAGAATTCCTTAGCTTGCCTTTAGCTTGATTGATCAGTATTGCATGAAGTTGTTCTTCATTAGTTTCTCTTCAACATCCTCTTCTTATTCACTCCCCTTAATCCCTTTTCGTGAATGTAATCTATATTGAAAATGAATTAAGCTTGTATCTTATATAGACATAATATTCATTGCTTCTTGATTCTTGATTCTTGATTCTTGATTCTTGGCGTGAAAAACAATCCATCCAATTAGATTTAAAGCATAACTCCTGATTTGTCTCATAGTTATCTTTATGCCAACTGTACAAATCATCTTTAAATCAATCACTTAACTCTGGTCGAATAAAACAAAGAAAACAACCAATTAAGTCTATCTTTAGCTCTTGCCAGCTAGATATTTTGTCATTTTCTGAACTCTCTGTTCCATCGGTCAACTCTTCAGTTTGTTGTCAGTGACAACTGATAGTTCCATCAGTGTGACTCTAGTTAGCTTAGGGATCTCTGTCTATCGGGCATCATTGGATCTTTACTTGTTGGGCAATTCTATTTTCAGTTCGTCGGGCATCCTGTGGTTTTGCTTCATCAGGAAAGACTATCTTCTGCTCGTCGAGTATCACTGTGACTTTTCTTCTTTGTGTTTTCTGATGGTGTGCACTGCATCAGTGTTGTCTGTCACTTAGTGAATACTTGACTTTTATGCATTTTTGAAAGCATAACCTTTGTTCCATTGATTCTCTGAAGTCTTTGGCATTATGTGTTAAAATACTTCAGAGATAACTGAGAGGGG